>JARHVA010000842.1:2565000-2812500 GCA_037957365.1 Torreya grandis
CATTTTAATAGAATCAAAACAAGGCAAAGACACCTACAGGTGTATGGAAGGGCTTATGAAGGTCTACAACTATAATGACAACCATGATTTTGTTATGAATACGAGATTTATAAAATCAAAAAGGGTGATTGAGGACTAAATAAAAATATATAAAATATCATATATAATTTAATAAGTGTGATTCAAGTGGTATAAAATATATACTATCCTACCTGGGACAAAAAGCCTAATTACACTCCTACGTTGTAGACAGTCACCTCCTCAAAAGTCTACCTCAAGTTGTTTGAGAGTTGGAAGGGAAAATGGAAGAGTTAATGTCTAAAAATTGGTATAGGGGGTGATAATGAGATAATAAATTCTCTAATACCTTAAAAAATCTTTAATGAATAGGGATAATAATCTTTGTTTCATCTTAGAGGTAAGGCATTTTTCCCATGCATAAGACTAGCAGTTTTGAGGAAAAGTGGTGAAGTAGGTGACCAAAAGGAAAAGAAAGATCAAAGGATGGTTTGAGAAGTTGCATAAAATCCATGTAAACATTAGAAAACTTTATATAATAATGTAATTCAAAAAGGTTAGTCTAGATAAGGAGGTTTGCAGACAAGGTAACTAAGCAGGATATGAGCCTAAGTCCTCATGAGGGTTCATTTTCAATTTTAGCCTTTGCGAAGAATTGAAATGTTTTGGATAACCTTAATGGAGGTTGAAATGATGTGTAGGTTCCATCTCAGAGGTTTATAATGCTATCAAAGAGTTTTTAATCATCAAGTTGTAGGCCTAATACCAAACAAGGGCCAAGTTTCATTCTAAGCTCTTGGTAAGCTATTATAGTGATTAAAACATGTTTGTTGAAGTATATAAGAGGTGTATAATCATTTAGATTATAAGGAAACCCATAAGGAAATAATTTTTGGCCTAGAATGTGCTCAAACCCTATCATAATGTAAAAAAGAGGCTCGAAGGGTAACTTCAAGTGCTTAAAACTTCCACCAACTTTTGCATGGGACCTTGAGTTGTTTGGGGATGACAGATAGGGTCTCTAAGAAGCATCCAGTTGCATTGAGAGATATTTATAACATGATTTGGCTATGAATTTTTTTTTAGATTGAAGTGAATCCAAAACCCTTACAAACCCTCCTAATGACCAGATTGGGGAAATCTTGCACTTGGAGCATGATAATGAGATGGAAATGCCATGAAACTTTGGGAAGTTTTAGAAGACTCTCTTAGACACCCTCCAATGCCAATTTTTATATGGACCTATATAGATAGGATTAGAACATGGATCTTTTTGAAATTTTTTTTGTGTTTTAGTAGATTGGGAAGGTTTAAAAAGGCTAAATCAATTTTGGGGAAGAGTTTATGACTTGTTATACTTCTTCATGTCTATTTGATTAGCCGTATAAAATACTAAGCCTATTTGCTATCTCTTTCATTTCAGTTAGTATAGTAGGTAGATAGTGAACACTTAGGGGAAAAGTGGTGAAACTCAATTTGGAAAGCCTTTTAAGGCTAATTTATTGAAATTTATGATATGGAAACCATTGAAACATGTCATCCCTTCTTGTGCATAGATCAGACTGAGGAATTGGAAGGTTTTAGGTGCCAAGTGTGAGAGGTGAATGGAGAGAGCTCATTTTGGGACAATTATAGATGATGGTGCATGGCCAAAATAATAAGAGTGATTAGAGGTTAGTATAATGAATTTAAGGACCTATTAACCCTCCTACGTAGACCCATCATTAGACCAGATTAGTTATAGTGATAAGGCAATTTTGGGAGGCAAATCATGAGGGGTAGTTTTCTATGAAAGGAAAGGAGTTTCTTGACCACTTTGTAGGGTTTGGATTATTTGAGATGACACTTGTAGCTCCTATCATTATATGGCTCACCCTATATCCCTCTTACATGCACAAATAACTGATATTTTTAGTTGTGACAAGTGTCTCTATGGCTCTTGGACTCCCCTTCTCTCTCTCTTCTCACATCTTCTATAAATTGAGCCTTTTTGGATATTGTATGGATCTAACCACAACTAGTACGATGAATCCATTCTAGAATGACATTACACTTTGTCTTTGAACATTGAATATAAGTCTAATTTTGAGTTGTGAATATTTTATCTAAGTGTGTGAGTGATGAATAGTGGAGCTAAGTGATAGTATCATCCTTACTCCCTTTATCCTTTATGTTTAGGAAAGAGTTTTGATTTTATTAGGTCATGTGAAGTGTATTTATTATACTAGGCTCTTCTTTAAGCAATCAATTTTCTCTATGGTGTGCAATCTACCCCTAGATCATTTATCTTATTGACTATCCCATGTATGCTACCTTAACATTGAAGCACTTATGTTATAATCCTTCAATGCCTAGAATTGGTCTTGGAAAGATTTGATTCTTAGTAGGAGTTTGATAGTCTATGGGATATATCTTGGTGGATCACATCTTTAGTGTAGTTTCCATTTTATGCAAAAATTATAACTCTTTTCATGAACAAGCATTAGATTAGGTGATAGGCATTTAAAGAAGAATAGGGAGATATCCCTCATATAATAGAGATTCAAATCTCTTACAAGTTCCCCACAACTTGAGAGATGATTCAATGTTGCATCAAATTGTAGGAGGTGAATAGAGTATCCTAGGGTACACAATTTAATGCCAATAAGTGCTACTTCAATATTTACTAGCATAATAAAACTTAGGTGTTGTTTTAGTGTGACATGCCTTAGTGAAAGCTTGTTTATCACTAATATAAGCTAGAGCATTAGGACATTTTGGTTTGAATTTAGGATGATGTTGAATGTAGGAAAACTTGGAAACACATTTGGGATGGGTGATATAATTTGACCTTTGGGTTTAAGCTATCTTTCCAGTTTTATGGATTCAACATGAGCTAAGGGTAGGTCTATTATTAGGGGATCTTGTCTAAAAAAAATGGCCATCTAGGGGTTCAGGGAGTTCATATACATTTAGAATATTAGTTGAGCATTAAGTTTGTTAGAGGTATAAATCATTGCTGGGGTGAATCAGTGGTGGAAAAACAATCTAATTCAATTTCCAAACCCTTCAAATACTTAATTAATATAACCATTCATGAAGCATTCAAGATGTTTATAAAAATGAATGATATATAATACAAGATCACGTACAAAACACAAGATCTATGTGGGAAACCCTCTTGGGGAATAAAACCCACTCTCAAGCCTACAAACACATGGACTATTGTCCTATAAGGTATTACAAACATGAGAATTTAATGGAACACCCATTCCACAAGGAGAACCTACCTATAAGATGGTCAAGTCCTTCTAACCTAGATTTAGTGAAACACCTTCTTCACAAGAAACACCTACCCCTAGGATGGTCAAGTCCTTCTAACCTAGATTTAGTAAAAAAATTACTTCATAAGGAACACCTTCCCCTAAGATAGTCAAGTCATTATAACCTATAATTTTCTCACCCTCCCAACACCTATGATATGAAAATATCATGATCACTAATTTCCTACCAATCTGATGGAGATATAATGTATATCAACCCCCTTAACTTCTTCACATAGCCATAAACATCCAAAACCACCTTTTGGATCACTTTACACTTCTTACAAATAGCTCTATGAAAACCTAAATAAGATGAAAAAATGGTAATACACATAGTACAAAATTTTATTTACCTCTCAAATCAATCACCAAACTCACACATACATCATCTATCCTTCACTCACACTCAAGGCATCCAAAACGTCCTTTTAGTTCACTCTAGACTTCTTTGATCATCTTCAATATTCAAACCTGCAATAGCACTATTATGACATCAAAAATATGACCTATATATCATACACATAGTCATCAACCTACTCTTCTCTACAAACCATCCACTGGGCACACACACTTTCTTCTTTCCTTTGCTCTATAACACTCACATACTCCTCTTCAGCCAAGTCTAGAAATCACCACCTTTGATTTCACCTTTTATAGAGACATCATGATTATCATATTATAAGTCATCCATAATACTTATATTATCCATAAATACATCTAACATATCTCAATCCCATCCACAAAGGTCATCCATAGAAACTATGGGTCACACTTAAGCAACTACACCTTTTAATTAGGTCTTAGTAGCCCTTATAGGTCTCACGGAGACATATTCACCCCTTTAGCACTTTAATGAGAAAATTAGAAACAAAAGAACACTTAAAAATGAATAGGTCCACTCCACATGACGACTTCAACATCTTCAAATGATTAAATTCATCATTACACACCTCTATATATGCTCAATCTACTCAAACATTAGCCTTATACACAAGAATACCATAAATTAACAAAAATTCAAATTTTAAGCATTTTTTCAAATATAATATGGATTTTTAAAACCTCCATAATCCATGAAAATGGTATTCATTAAGTTTACAACATTCTCTAACACTTATTTCATATTAAAATATCAAAATACCATTAAGAACAACTCAATTACCCTTTTTGGGTTACTTGTAGAGTATGAACACATATAAAGTCAAATTTGAAGATCAATAAATTTGAATATAAAAATATTAAAACATTTAAATAATTATTTATGGATTTTAATTGAATTATTATATAACTTTGATTTTTACACCATGGTCAAATTATATATATATATCAAAAGTTATAGCATAAAAACTACAGATTGGTTTTCCCTCATAAATTGAAATATTTGAATTCCAACAGTCACTAAGAAACTATTAAACTTTGAACACATTTCCATCATCTCATGTCCTCACATTTTTGATAAAATACACATAGTTGATCTCTTTAGAAGTAGCTTGGTCTTTACCTTTGCTCACTATTAAACATCAAGCACTTGTTATCATCTCGCTGCTTCTTGAGAATTTGGAAAAAATGCACTCCATCAATCTCTTCAAATAAACCAAGTCTTTAACTTCATTAAAAATCTATCACTTTGAACTATTTGACTCAAAACACATCATTAATCTACATGCATAAGCACCCGCTCACTTTTGATCTTTATATGATAGGTTTCATGCTCGCTATTAGATATTTGACAAGAATAATGCTCATTATTAGATCCTTATCTTGGTCAGATTAATTTCACACTGTAGATCTATGATGTGATTAAATGTGCACCATTAGATTTCCATTTTCAAAATTTGCCAAGTATGGGAACTTAGTGAACTTTTATCTGAGAAGCCAACTTGGCACCTTAATAACTTTTGCTCTGCTCAACCTCATGACTTGAAACTTGGACCACATGATCATAGGATAATCCATCCATATATCAATATGATCCTAGAAGATTCACATTTATGAAATATAATGCCATAAAACTGCTTACTCGGTTTTACTTTAACTTAGATCTCCTTTGTAAATTTGGCTAAGTATGGTAAAACATTGCAAACTACCTAGGAAACCAACTTTTCATGATTATATCTTTTTATTCACTCAACCATATGACATAAAACTTGGAACATAAAAAATTTGGAATAATGTGATCACACCCATATCACCAAATCACCTTGACTCATCTATATATGGCAATGGTGATGTCAACAAACTACCTACTCAATTTTTTATATTATAGAACCAACTATGACAAGATGAACATAATGAAGAACTAGATGAATACCATGTACTTACACAAGATATACAATCATAATTTACCTTTGATATGACCCTTAATACTTGATAAATACTTTAGACCCATCCCTAATCATGCCAAAATTGAAGATCAACCAAGCCTACTTCAAGCATACTAGGACAAACACACTACACACTTTGTCATTGATACTTAGACTATCAAGACACTTCATTCACTCACTTGGACAACTCTATGAAATCATTGATAAATCTCCAAAAATATACCCCCTTTTCATTGATGTCAACACCCATCATACATGTCATGTTCCTTCTCTCTCTTCAAACACTCTCATAATAGGAACCTTCTCCCTCTTTGACATAATGACAAAGTGGGCACAAACTGATCTTGAGGACCTGAGAAGATTGCCAAAAAGAGAGGACCATATTATAAATATAATAAAAACTCCCCCTTAACTTGAGCCTACCTCTTCTTTGCCTTGACAACTTCATCTTGCTACATGCCAACACTCTCTTCAACCAAGCACTACAACTTATGAAGAAAGAGCACACAAAAACACTCAAATCTAATGAAACTCACCAAGAAACATCTAAGAAGGACTCCCCCTAAGATATTTGAACCATTTCATCTCTTGATCATCTTTATATATCCATACACCATGAAGAATGATGACACAAGCTTACTAGCCTTCTCTCTCAAGCCACCTTTGGAGCAAGCTCATGAACTTGTTGTTCCCCCTTAACCAACAGACCTTCTATTGATTCACAGAGAAATAAATGACACCTAAGCTTTTTATTAGATACTAAAATGTATATTTTAACAATGGTTTGGTCATAATATCTACAAGATTCTCTTTTTTAGGCACATACTCCAACTTAAAACTTTGATTACTCATTTTTTTCTCAAAAATTGATATCTTATAGGAATGTGCTTAGTGTTTGAGTGCATAAAAAGATTCTTTGAGATAATAATTTCAATAGTATTATGATAATAGATAAGAAAAGGTCTAGTTTGTCTTACCTTATAATACTCCAAAGTTTGTTTCATCCACATGACTTGGATGCAACAAGAGGTAGTTGTTATATACTTAACTTCTACAATTGATAGAGACACTAACACTTGATTCTTCCTTAATGAAGACACAAAGCATTCTCCCATGAAGAAGAACCCACTAGTGGTACTCCTATCATCCACACATCCTACCCAATTTGCATCAATATATGATTTTAAAGAGATTTTTTTACTCTTAATATTCTATAAAACATACTTTATGTTGACTTTGAGATACCTCAAGATTCTTTGACTAATTTCAAGTGAGATTCTCTAGAAATACCTTGAAACCTTCTTATAAGAGCAATTACTTGTAGGATATCAAGTTTAGAATTAGTAGAGTATAAAGTACTTATAATCACATATTTATAAAAAGTTTGATCTACTTTTGGTGAGTCATCTAGTTTATTTAACTTACATCTTATGATGATTGGATTACCCATTGGATTATAGTTCATCATGTCAAACTTACTTAGCATATCCTTGATGTATTTATCTTGTTAAATGAATAGCCCTACATTAAGTTGGTTAATTTTAAATCTTAAAAAGAAATAAAGTTCTCCCAACATTGAAATTTCAAACTTAGTCCTCATAGTATCTGCAAACTCTCTACTCATATTATTATTATCAAATCCAAAAAAAATATCATCAACATATACAACCACTATAAATTAATGATTGCCTTCTATTTTAATGTATAAATTACTATTAGCTACCCATTTTTTCAAAACTTAACTCAAAATATACTTATATAACCTATCATACCAAGCTTTAGGAGCTTATTTAAGACCATAAAGAGCCTTCTTCAGTTTACACACAAAATATTGATTATTTGACATGAAGTATCCTTAAGGTGACTCAGTGTAGACTTATTATTCTATGTTTCCATTCAAGAATGTAGATTTTAAATCTATTTGGTATACCTTAAAACCTTTGAAACTTGCATATGCCAAGAAGAGTATAAGTGCTTTCATTCTTGCCATAAGATCAAAAGTCTCATCAAAATCTATTCCTTCAAACTGAGTAGATCTTTTACACACCAATCTATCTTGGTTCCTTGTGACTTCTCCTTTCTCATTCATCTTGTTTTTGAAAACCCACTTGGTACCTATCACATTTTTATATTTTGGCCTAGGAACTAAATCCCATGTTTCATTCTCTAATATTTGATCAAGTTCTTCATCCATTGCACCATTCAAAATTTAGTCTTTACTAACTTCCATGAATATTTTGGGTTCAATCATGGATAACAGACTTGAGTCTTATTGATTTTGATTGATCAACATTCTCCTTCTAGTCCACAAACCTACACTAACATTTCCAATAGCTTGAGAGATTGGGTGATCTTTTTGAATTATTCTAGATGGAGCTTTAGAGTCTTGTTTTTCTTCCTCCTCTTTATCTTCATAATTTTTTTAAATAGATACTCATCATTATTTTAAATAGAATTTTGAATTGAGTAACTTACCTATAATTTTGGCTTCTTGACTCTAATTGTCTCATCTATCCTTACATTTGAACTTTCAACAATATTATGAAGTCTCTTATTGAAGCACCTATAGGCAATACTGATAGAAGAGTAACCTAAGAAGATGCCCTCATCAAACTTCGAATCAAATTTTCCAATATGCTCTTCATCTCTTTTGATGAAGCACCTACTTCAAAACACTCTAAAATGTTTGACATTAGCTTCTCTATTCTTCCATAACTCATAAGGAGTATTATCATTATTTACTCTAATTTGACACCTATTTAGGATGTAAACTAAAGTGTTGGCTTCCTCTTCCTAATAAACATATAATAATTTGGCATCTTGAATCATGGTTATAATCATCTCTTGAACAATCCTATTCTTCCTTTCAACAAAACCATTATGTTGTGGTGTTCTAGCAATAGAATATTGTCTCCCTATCCCTTGTTTTTCATAAAAATCGTCAAATTTGTGAGATCAAAACTCACCTCCTTTATCTAATCTTACACAATTGATATTTTACCCTTTATCAATTTCCACAAGTGCTTTGAATACCATAAATTTTGTTAAAGCTTTTGATTTTTCTTTAAGAAAAAATATCCAAGTCATCCTAATAAAATAATCAATGAGAAGCATGAACTAGCCATTACCTTGAATAATTTGAGTTTTAATAGGTCCACATAGATCAGTGTGGATCAAATCTAATGGATTTGTAGTGGATAACTCCTTAGATTTGTATCTTCTTTTGGTTTGCTTCCCATGAAGACATGCATTGCAAAGAGAATGAGGAATCTTAAAAATCTTGGGTATATGCCTTACCAACCCCTTTAAATTTATATTTACCATATTATCAAAATTTATATGTCCAATCCTTCTATTTCAAAGCCAAGTTTCTTCCAATTGACTCATGAAGCACTCCCCCTTCTTGGATTCATGGAATTCATACATGATGTTATTTGTTTTATAAATATTTGCAACTAATATGCTAGATTTTGCCTTTCTTATTTCACATACATCATCATGAAAAGTTAAAAAATTTAATTTCTTACAAATTTGTCTCACACCTAAAATATTATGTTTCAAACCTTCTACATATAAGATATTGTCAGTCCTAATATGATCATAGTCCAAACTCATAGTACCTTTGCCAACTATGTTAGCGAATTTTTTGTCACCAAACTTCACTGAATCTGGGTTGGTCTTCTTGAGAGAGATAAAATTGATCTTATCTCCTATCATATTATTTGAGCATCCACTATCTATGAACCATTTCTTTTGCCCATATTCTTGAGTATGCAAGGTTGCTTGAACAAACATTGACTCTTCCTTCAGTGGACCACTTGAATTCTACTTCTTTTCTTCTTTAATATTAGACTTAGTCTCCTTGAACCATTTGATGGTGTTAATGACTTGTATATCCTTTTTCCAAAAATCTCTTTTACAGTTTTTGGCTATATGACTTTGATGGTTACAATGATAGCATATGAGATCCCTTTTGATCTCTAGGGAGAAAGAACAATCCTCATATCTATGACCAAATTGATTGTAGGAGAAGCAATACCCATTGATGACATTGTTCATATTTGACCTTATTTTTTATTGACCATTACCAATCCATGAATTTTAATTCTTGACCCTTTTGGTGGAGCTGATATCTCTTTTTTCCTTAGATAAGAACACATCTAAGTAAGTCATGACTTTATTTTCTAACTGTTCCATCCTTTGGTTGATACCTTTATCCATCGATGACCTACATATTCTTGACTATTGCTTCTATATCTTTCACTTGCATCTTCACATCATCCATACTTAAATTAACATTTGATAAAGCACATACTAGTTTATTTTGAAGACAAGCCATAGTCTCTTTATTAACCATTGTACCTTTGATCACCTTCAAGTGGTTAAACTTGTAAAAAGAACCTACTCTAATACTAATTGTTAGAGGTATATACCATTGAGGGGGGTGAATTAGTGGTGGTAAACAATCCAATTCAATTTCCAAACCCTTTAAATACTTAAGGAATAAATACAACCATTCATGAAGCATTCAAGATGTTTATAGCAATAAATAATAGATAATGCAAGATCACACACAAAACATAAGATCTATGTGGGAAACCCTCTTGGGAAATAAAACCCACTTTCAAGCCTACAAACACATGGACTACTTAATATATAAGGTATTACAAATGTGATACTTTAGTGGAATTCCCATTCCATAAGGAACACCTACCCCTAGGATGGTCAAGTCCTTCTAACCTAGATTTAGTGAAAAACCTACTTCACAAGGAGCACCTACCCTTAGGATGGTCAAGTCCTTTTGACCTAGATTTAGTGAAACACCTACTTCACAAGGAGAATATACCCATAAGATGGTCAAGTCATTTTGACCTAGATGTTGAGCACCCTCCCAACACATATGATATGAATATCTCCTAATCACTGATTACCTACCAATCAGATAGAGATATAATGTATATTAACCCCCTTCACTTCTTCACACAACCACAAACATCCAAAACCACCTTTTGGATAACTCTACACTTCTTTAAAAAAATCTATCACAACCTAAAAAACATGATCAAATGTTCATACACATATTCCACACTCTAATCTACTTCTCAAATCAACCATCAAACTCACACAGACAACATCTATCCTTTACTTACACTTAAGGCATCCAAAACATCTTTTTGGATCACTCTTGACCTCTTCATTCATCCTCAATATTCAAACCTAAAAGAGTAATATTATGACATAATAAATATGACCTATAGGTCATACACATAGTCATAAAACTAATTTAATATACAACCCATTCAATGGGCACACACTCTTTCTTCTTTCCTTCATTATACAACACTCAAATACTCCTCTTCATCTAAGTCTAGAAATCACCACCTTTGATTTCACCTTTTATAGATCCATCATGAATATTATCTTCTAGGTTGGCCATAATACTTTTCTTATCCATTAATACATCTAACATAACTCAATACCATCCACATAGGTTGACCATAGAAACTATGGGTCACACTTAAGTAGTTACACCTTTCAATTAGGCCTTAGTAGCCCTTATAGGTCTCATGGAGACCTATTCACCCCTATATCACTTCAAAAGGCAAATTAGAAACATAAGAACACTTAAAACTACATAGGTCCACTCAAAATTATCCCTTATACATACTCAAATGATTACATTCATCATTACACACCTCTGCATATGCTCAATCTACTCAAACATTATCCTTGTACATAAGAATACCATAAATAAATAAACAATCAACTTATAAGCATTTTTTAAAATATAATTTCGATTGGTTAAACCTCCATAATACACATATATGGTCCTCATGAATTCTAAAACATGCTCTAACACTTAGTTCATCTTAAAATATTGAAATACCATTAAGAACAACTCAATTACCCTTTTTGGGTTACTTACAGAGCATGAACACATACATATTCAAATTTAGAGATCAATAAATTTTATGTAAACAAATTAAAACCTTCAAATAAATATTTATGTATATTCCTTGAATTCCTCTAAAACTTTTATTTTTACACCATGGTCAAATTTTGTATATATCAAAAGTTATAGCACAAAAACTACTGATTAGTCTTCCCTCACAAATTCAAATATTTGAACTCCAACGGTCATTGAGAAAATGTTAAACTTTGAAAAATTTGCCATCATCTCATGTCTTCATATCTTTGATCAAATATGTATCATTGATATCTTTATAAGTATCTTGATCTTTACCTTTGGTCACTGTTAAACATCAAGTACTTGTTATCATCTCGTTGCTTCCTGACAATTTAGAATAAACACACTCTGTCAATCTCCTTATATAAGAATAGGTCTTTAAATTTATTAAACATATATAAATTTGGCATATTTTAATCAATAAACATAATTGATATCCATTTTCAAACACTTGCTCACTGTTGATCTTTATCTGATAGGTTTCATGCTCACGAGTATATCTTTGACAAGAATAATGCTCATCATTAGATACTTATCTTGGTCAGATTAATTTTATGTTATAGATCTATGATGAAATTAAACATGCACCATTAGATTTAAATTTAAAAATTTGTTAAGTATGGGAACTTAGTGAACTTTTATCTAAGAAGCCAACTTTGCACCTTAATAACATTTGCTCTGCTTAACCTTATGACCTGAAACTTAGACCACATGATTACCTTTCATAAGAGAATCCATCCTTATATCAAGATTCTCATAGAAAATTCATACATGTGAAATATAATTCCATCAAACTAATTCTTGTATTTAATTGAACTTATATCTCCTTTTCAAATTTGGCTAAGTATGGGAAAACATTACAAACTACCTAGAAAGCCAAATTTGCATAGTTATATCTTTTTCTCCACTCAACTGCATGGCCTTAAAATTAGACCATAGTAACTTGGGACTAATTTGATAACACCCATATGACCAACTACCCTTGAATCATTCATATGTGTAAATGGTGATGTCAACAAACTACCTACTCAAACTTTTCTGTCATAGAACCAACTATGCCAAAAAGAACATTTTAAAGAACCATATGAATACCATGTACCTCCATAAGCTATCCAATAATTATTGACCTTTGATAAGACCTCTCATACATGATCAATAATTCATAACCATCCCTAATCATTCTAAAACTAAAGATTAACCAAGCTTGTTCTAAGCATATTAGGACAAGCACACTGCACACTTTATTATTGATATTTAGACTATCAAAACACTTCATCCACTCACCTAGACACCTCTATGACATCACTGAAAACTCTCCAAAAAATTTGGTAAATCATGGTGACTCAGATATACATATTTTATAACTTATCATTTAAATTTATGATGGACTTATTTGATTCCATCTTAATACATGTGAACTATTAATAAAGGACACATGGGTTAATGATCTACTTGAACTAAGCCAAGAAGGTATTGTTAAATTATTACCATCCTATGATAGATTATTTAGGGAGATTGAGGAATCATTCACAGGTTGCATCCATCAAAGTAAATTAAAATAATATACAAGACACATCCTCATGTTTTATTTTAAGAGCATAAGGGTAGTTTAATATGAAGTCACATGATCTTTTTTCACCCATCCCACACTAGGTGTGAATTATAGGAAGTACCTTTTTGGGTTTAAAAGGAAGGTCATAGATAATTCTGGTAACACCGATAGCTAACTTAGATAACCAAGCCATGGGGGTAGCCATTAGGGGTGGTTTATTTTGAGTAGACTAAGAGGACATACTAGTGGAAATAATTATAGGCTTGGGTATATTTCCACCAAATTGGGATATCTTATAGAACTGTAAGGGTGAGATAATAAATATATCATGACTAGTTCAACATGTAGTAGGATCTATATTGATCAAGGGTAGATCAATAAATTTATATTTATTTATTAGGAAGGCCCTCCTTATACCCCCAGCTATTATCGAGTCCAAAATCTAGACCTAAGAAACTTATGAGATTAAGTGTTTAGAGTGATGGGACAATAAGGAAATTTCTTCCTCTTATTTTAGGATTGATTTGAGATAGACTTAGGATACATATTATAGGTATTAGACTTCATAATTATCTTTATTTAAATGAGTCTCTCATAGATTTAGTGTTACCATAAGGGGTCCAATGCCAATTTGAAAAAGAGATTCCAACCTTCACCTAGTTTAACCAATTCCAATATTAAATGCTACTAGGATTTACTTCACCAATTTATAAATACAAGGTATGGACTTGCTCAAATCTTAAAATAAACATAAAAAGGTGGAAAATAAGGTAGGGTATAAAATAATGATTCTAGGATTGAAATGATGTTAATGATTTAAGAACTGAGTTATGTACCCAACCATAGTTACACCACTATGTGCCAAGTTTCACTAGGGTCTCAGACTCATCATCACAAAAAGAAAGAGTCTAAGGAAAATGAAAGGGACTGACTAATTTATGAATTATCCACTAAATATAAACATGTATAAGGTCTTGTAGTATATTACACATAGGGTCTTTAGAGATAATTTGTAACTTCAAACACATAGATTAACAAGTGTTATAAATGGGGCAAGAAGAATTTAGAAACACATTAGAATAGAGAAGCACATTATGAAAAATACATTCATCATGTAAAACATAACACATTACCAATTATTTAACATAATAATTCATTCAAATTTGGAAAATAATGGATCATATTCATAGATAAATAAACTAGTTGATAGAAATCTAGAAATTTACATTCATTTTAATAGAGTTTCTTTACACAAATTGCCAATTATTACAAAGAAAAAGTAATATAAAATATATAGAGAAGGATGGGGCTCACCCCCAAGTAGCACAAGCTTCCTATCCCTAACCATGATGGTCACCCAAGGTTGCTATAAATATTATTATTCAAAAAAAAGGAATATTCCCCACTCCCCAAAATATACCTGAGGCCCATTCAAGTGATATGCTAAGGAATTGAAGAAGAACCACCTCTCAACTATTTAGGCTACCACTCCTCGCTACCACCATAACTAATACTAAATCAAATTACCTATCCAACTTGGTCAAGTTCATAGGAGGGTTTCAAAAGATCATCTCATATTAGGTTAGTATTCATTGGTGTATTTGGAGTGGGGCCATAAGGGAGACTTTCAACTCTGATACTTGGCTGATACTCACCATGGATTGGGTCAATATCTCTATAATCTCCTTGGATCTAGACTTATTATAATTTTACACCTTCTCATGACCTAGTCAAAATTAGAAAGGTGAAACTCAAATTATATTATATCTAGTCAAGTTCCATCTGAATGTAATAACACTATGATGTTGAATTCCTTGAATTAATTCAACATACATTCCTTGCCATCTTATATACATTCTAAAACTATCTGCACCATGGCCAACCACTCTTTAATCAAGGCTCTTATGTTCCTAAAATAGGTTTTATATAGGTTCAATTCTATGAGAGGTATGAGTTTGATATCTGATAACATGCCCTTATGAAGAAACAAAATGAGCCTTTTGAATTTGATGTCTATGTGAGTGATCCTCTCTAAGTATGCATGTGCTAATTAGAGGTGATCTTTACTCATAGTCAATATTTTGACTACTTATCTAAGAGATATGAAGAGTTTCACAAGGGCCTCTTTGACTTAGCTAATTAATTATATAGGAAAAGTAATCTTCACCTATGCTTAGAGTACCTAAATCTACTCCATGTCCTCCATGAGTTTGTAAAAAATGTCATGAATAGCCTAAAGCACAGAGACTAGATCCTCAACCACCTTCTATTCTCTTATACATATCCCCACTTTGGTGAGGGAGAAGATGTAATTTTTGGTTTTTCATACCATTAGGTCTCCCTCTTAATTAAATCTATATGTAAGAATCCTCTTCATGTTTCGAGATTCCCTGTCAAACTCCCACTAGACCTCTGGATCACCTTTGCAAGATCATCTTGAGTCCCTATGATACTCTAGTAACTCCCAAGATAAAAGAGGATTAATGTGGTGTGGTAGAGATAGAGGTGGAAGGTGGAGGTATGGGAGGAGGAGGAATGGATGAATTATAGGGAAGGAAGGAAAATATCAATGGAAGAGGAAGAGGCATATGGGCAAAAGGGTGAAAGACAAATGTGGAAGCCCATGGGAACTTTTTGGCATGCCATTGGCCTTAGGTCAAATTGAATAATGTGTTTATATAACTAGGGATAGGGGTATTCAATAGGAGTGAGTAAATTGGTTGGTTAAATCCAAATGCTTAGGCACCTAGGATGATGGAAAAGGAAGACCTAGGAGGGACAAGAGGAATAATTGGGGACTAAGTAGAAGGCCAAGAGGTAGTTAAATTTTATTTATTTATGGGAATTTTTCTCAAATTAGCTTGTACTATAGTGGTAAAAAGGGATATAGTGTTGGTAGTGGTAGGGGATGACTAGGGAGTGTATAAAAACCATAGGTGACACTAATGTGGATGGAGCTAATTGAATTGTGCACATTGGTTCACTCATTATTGGGGTTTTCATAGACACTATTAAAATGAGAGTCATTGGAGGTGGTTGAAATTGTAAAAGGATAAAAGGGGGTGCCAAAATTGGATCCTCCATTATTTATAGTATTATGAAGCTAGGACCATTAGGATTTGATTTGACATAGGTCCTATAATAGTATCTTGTTATATAGTGACCATAAAGGGTATCAGGTGCCTAACAACATAAAATATTGAAGACCAGAGGTGAGTTATATGTATCTTTGTGGATGTAATGGGATGAGTGGAGGTAAATTGGGATGTGGGGATGTTGTACATGGTAAAAATTAGAGGTACTTGGGTGAATTATGGAAGGGGTGGAATGGGAAATATGGGAAGCACAACCTTGTTGAGCCTCAAGGAAACTAGGGGTTGCCCCATTAGGATTTTAAGAGATGAAAGTAGAAGGGGAAGGAATCTCTATGGGTACGTATTTCTTATCATGTTTTGGGCTTCACTCAGGACTATTTCTAAGGTTAAATCATAGTGCCTATGCAACTAGGGGTGAGTATATTGAGTTATTATATGTGGTAGAGCTGAAATAGTGGCCTAGGGACATAGAATTCATGGAGGATAAGGAGATGGGAACCCATATATTATACTCATCTAAATTTAAGGTGAAGTCACTTAAATTTCTCCCCTAGCCTATGTTGTCACAAGTGGAGTAGGGCTACTTTAAGTAGATGGCTGAGGTCAGACCCACTTTATTTTCTTTTTTTCCTTGAGCCTGGACAACACCTCCTTGCCATCAGTATAGTTGAGGTGGATCTCATCATCAGCATGAGGTACATGGATATATTTAATGTTGAGGTAATATTTTTACTTTATCATATAGTCTATGATGACACCATAGGGGTCCCATTCTCAATTCTCTACTATTTTTAAGGCATAATAATACATGCTCATAGCCATATTTTATAATAGAGGTAGATTATTGTATACATATTGGTGGATCATGATGGGGAAGCCTTGGAAATCCTAATGTTGGTGGCTAAGGGAGTGGTTGAAAACACCTTCCACTAGTTGGTAGGCTATTTCCCAGTTAACCAATCACTTTAAGGAGGGGGGACCTAAGGATGCCTAATACTTCGATGATGGTGTCATCTTGGTAATAATAGTAATTGCCAATGGGGGTTAACGAATATCTAATCTCATTAGAGAGTCAAGGAATGAATGCCTAATTTATGGCCATGTAAATCACTTGGTAGAATGATTCACAGATATCCTATATGTGATTTCTATAGTGGTAGCCTTATAGTTTGTATAAAACTACATGCACCAAAACACCCCCAAGAGTTCATGGTGGGAACATAGAATGTTTAAACATAAGGGTGGCATAAATAATGTCCAAAAATTAACTCATCATGTATAATTTACCACTATCCCAACCTTCTTTAATGTAGTGAACCAATAGAATTTTTATAGTGCTCCCAAGGTCTAGGATCTCCTCTCCTTTGAGGATGATGTTGAGTACATGCACCTATTTAAGATAAATGTACACAAAGTCACTTTTCCTAATCAAGAAATTCAACAAGATCATCCGAACCTAAACCTCTTCTTAGAAGGTGCAAATAATGTAGGAGTTTTTTCTTTCCCTATTGATACACTTAACATTGGGGTTGATCACCCAATCCTATAAAAACTCATATATCTCATAGGTGACATCCCATAAATCAATGGTGGTTTTGTCCTAGGAAACCATGTAATCTAAGAAATTTTAATATGATTTAAACATATCCCTATAAATGTCTGCAATCCTATGTCTAAAACCCACAAAGAACACTACATCTTGGGTAATGTCTTGCAATCATTTAAAAGTGAAACATTTTTATGAAGAGGTCAAAACATGGGAAGAAATATAGTTTGGATATATCCTTGTGTAACATACACCTTTTATATGAATTTAGGGAATCCATTAACTTAACCTCATTTTTATCACCTCTAGAGGTAGATATATGCATAAATTTGATCATTTTGAACATCTCATTGTAGTGCATAAAGTGGGTCAATTCCAAAGGGAAGGTGACATCCCTATACTCAGGGTTAGGCCTAGGTTGGAAGATGAAGTATCCATGGAAAAAGGGTTAATATTAATAGAATTGAAATCTAAGTGAGGAGGGAACCATAGGTAAAATAATGAGCAAACAATGAGGAAATGAAATTTGTGGAATTGGGGGAATTAATGGTAGATTATATTGTCATTAGGTACTTATAGGATTCTATATAGATCTCCTACATTAATGTTAGTTATCAAATCACTCAACATGAGTTCAAATTTGAGTTGGTGGTATAATCCACCCATTAATTTCCTAATATGTCATTAACTTAGGGATTTTAAGTATATCTCCTCACTTATATTTGGTGGCTATGATGAGATGTTTTAAATTATCCAATTAGGGCCCACTTTCCCATTTAATTAACGAGAGGGTAATGGTAGGCACATGATTAACTTACCTCTATGAAATCTTAGGTGGATTCAAAATGTCCCATGTTTTAGTCATTGATTAGTCCATTTTAGAATGGATACCACCTAAACACAGTTGAGGGCCACACTTTTACCTTTTCAAAATCTTGAATTGGCCACATGGAGTAGTGAGGTGATGTATGTCATCCTATAATTGGAATTTAAATTTTATTACACCTCATTCTAATTACATTGAGGCATCCCAAGAATTTTATATCAATTTTTATGGAAGTGCCACATAGTATTTCCTCATGGGTTAGGCTCTCCTTGGATTTGACATCTCTGACAAGTTTGGGAGACTGACACATCTAATAGGTTTTACATGGCACTTCCCTATTCATTATGCTCTCTTAGGATTTGATATTTATAATAGGTCTAAGAGACTGACACATATAATTATTTCCACATGGTACTTACCTATTCATCAATCTCTCCTAAGATATAAAATATTTGATAGGTTTGGGATATTGACACATTTCATAGGTTCCACCTAGTTCTTCCCCATTCAATTAGGTTCTCTCAAGATATGAAATATATGATAGGTCTAAGAAACTAACACGTTTGATAGGTTCCACATGGCACTTACTAATTTGGTTGGCCTCTCCTAGGATTTGGCATCTATGATATATTTGGGATACTAACACATATGATAGGTTCCAGTGGCACTTCCTAATTCATCGAGTTATCCCATGATCTAACATCTCTAACAAGTATAGGATAGGAACACATCTAATAGATTTCACATGGTGCTTCCCCATTTGATTGGTCTCTCCTAAAATTTGACATGTCTGATAGGTCTAGGAGACTAACACCTCTAATAGGTTCCATGTGGTGCTTCCCCATTGGTTAGGATCTCCTAGTATCTAGAATATTTGATGGGTTTGGGAGATTGACACATCTGATAGGTTATACATGGTACTTCCCCATTATTTAGGATCTTTTGGGATATAACATATTTGATAGTTCTAGGATATTGACACATCTAAAAAGTTCCACATGGCACTTCCCATTAGTTAGGCTCTCCTATGAGATTTCATGAAAAATGACTAAGTTAAAAGAAAGACACATAATCAATTAAAAGCTCACATGTTTATCATTAAATCTTTATGAGATTCCAAATATTACTCTAGGATACTATCGCTCTAGAAAAATGAATACTAGGGAAAAACACAGTTAGCACAATAAAATATTCTAAGTATGAAAACCCTTTATTTTTTAGAACACAAAAAGGAATAAACTATATTTCGACTCAGAATACTATAAACATATTCAAAAAATACCAACTCATCATAATATTTTTTTAAATGTTTGGTAGATAAAGGTAGAATAGGGCTTCAAGGTTTCACAACATCTGAGATTGACTAGAAATGGATTGAAGCTTTGGGAAAACTTTTAGTTGAGGACTTTTAGAGGGGTATTGCACTTCTTCGAAGAAGTGGTTTATGTTGGCCACAACACATCACTTTTTTAATTTTATTATTCTAAGTTATTGTGAAGACTATGAATGACTATTTATTCATATCTCTAGCATTATCCCCATAATCATCTTCATCTAAATTAGATTCTAGGAATGTATATATAGAGTCACTATTAGGTTCTTCAATTTCACATTCTTGCTTATCTAGATTTTAAAATTCATTTTATTCTTCAGTTTATTCATACCCAAATATTTATTCCATTTACAAAATGGCATTGATAAATGGATTCATATTTTGTTGTGTAGGAGCTTCCAAGGTAAGCTTTTGTTGAGGAGCTTATAATTGATAATGATTCCCTTGAAAAGCCACATAGTTTCTTCTGGGAATGTATTAATAAGGATTAGTGATGGTTTTATAAATTAGTTATTGTGGACAAGGAATACATAGAGGGGAGGTTAGTATTGCATTAGTCTAAAAAATAAATCTCAAATAAATACACTAAAATCCTAACAGCTCTAGCTTAAACACTAGGGAGAGCATAGGTAACAAAAATACATATGAAATCACAATAAAAACATAAAATAACACACTCTTTTACCTTGGATCTCTATATGGCTTGTTGAATGGATTTCTTGGCTTGTACATCAATAAGTATTTAACAATGAAGCTTGTTTGCCTCCTTCTCTCCTTGGAACCTTGGCTTTGATTGTTTGGCTTAAGATTTGGGCATGGTAACATTACTTACTTGAATATTATGGAGAAAATCCTTTATAATAACTCTATAATATCCAAGATTATAAATGAAGGGGTTTGGCCTTGCATTTATAGCCTCAATAATTAACTCTCACCCAAGGTGAGTTAGAGTTGAGTTTAGGCTTGGAATGGGTTCAAACCAACCCTAAGTGAGTCAAAATTAACTCCAATTAAATTAATAGTTGTCATGTAATTATTATTTTCAATTAATAGGCATGGATCTCAAATTATATATTTTAGGATAGTTTCAAAGAGCTTGATAAATCACAAAGGCAATGATGAAAGGCTTTGATATTTTGAATTTTGGAATTTATATTTTTAGATATTCATTAATTCTCAATGGATAATTCAGATAAGCATTTAATTTTGTTTAAATATATGATTAATTTTTATTAGTAGTTTTTACTCTTTCAATATTTGATCAAGTGTCCCATTTAATAAGTTCATAAGCCAAACTAATAGTTTTTTTGTTGCAAGGTGATTAAGGATGAATTTGTGAGAAGTTATTATTTTATATGGGCTAATGTCCCAAATAAGGATGCCTCAACATGACTATGAGATTTGATGAATGATGAATAAACAAATTTGGGATGTTTAGTGATTTCTAAGCTTAATTTACAATGGTTGGTAGGAATTGGTATGATGTTTGGTTAGAAGGTAGTTATGGCTAGTTTTGGATATCTATAGTTACCCCTATTTGGGAAGGTGTTGCAAGATATAGGAAAAATAAAATCTTATTAAAGAATTAAAAGGTATTATATGCCTACTACTTCAATGATAATGGATAAGCTCTAGATTCCCCCTCAAGGGAGTTGACAAAAAAGAGGGTTGGCAATTGGTCCATCAAAAAAAAAATAGATGGGACCAAAAAGGTAAGATAGGGTGGAAAATATTGACTTGCCCATAGGTGGTTATAATTAGTAGCACAGTGAGCTACCCTAGTTAGGAAGATAAAAAAGATGATTTTTCCAAAGGTGGTTATAATCATGAAAAGGAAAACAAAGATTTTCCCACATGTGGTTATAATCATTGTTAAGATAAAATCATGCCCTAGTTGGGTGAATAGTAATAATGATTTTCCCAAAGGTGGTTATAATCATTAGCATAATGAAAACATACCCCAATTGGATAAAAGAATGATAATGATTTGCCTAAAGGAAGTTATAATCATGAACAACTAAATAGATTAAAACATAATGATTTGCCCATAGGTGGTTATAATCATTGGCTCCATAGGTGGGATGATAAATAATGATTTACCCAAAGGTGGTTAGAATCATTGGTATAATGATGGGATTAATATGGTAAATTAGATAATGGGGCTTATGAATGGAACTCATACTCACATTGTAAGAGTAAGTTGGTACATAAGATAAAGGTGAATTTAGTCAACTTGCTAGTATGGAGATGCACATCTTATCTATAAAGGATGAAAACTATTTTATGATTTAATTAATCTAGATGTGGGGAATGATTTGGTTAGATCAAGAATTTTGAAGGTGCCAAGGAGAAGTATCATGGATGCATTACTTGTAATATTTCTTGAGCTGAGTTTTACTATAGCACATGATGGTAGGCATAATGATATAAAACACTATGATAATTGAACTGAAATATGTAGAAGGATTGACATGTGATCCAATAAACAATCAAAAATAATGTACCAATGATAAAAACCATGATGACAATGTTGATGGATGAATATGGATAGACTTAAGTATAATGCACAAGGAATCACCTAATGGATGCAGATATACTAAGTCAAGGCACAAAAATAAAATCAAATAAATATGAAAACAAACAAATAAATAGGAAGATAAAACACCAAAAAGCACAAAAAAACACTAAGAAATAAAAAATAAATAAAATACTATGAAATAAACACAAACAATGGTTAATCTCAATATTAGTCCAAATAAGATGACATAAACAAAAGAGTAGACAATGCCCTTAGGATATAGGAGATAATGACATAAACAACATGGGGGGGAATAGAAGAAAGGGAAGGGGTAACTGAGCTGACTCTAGATGCACTAGGCAAGTGGACACTACCTACATAGTTTCATGGACACAAGGTCCAACATAAATTTTAAGACATGTATTTCTCCTAGGAGATGGGATAGAATCAAAATGATGATAAGGAAAACATGATTGCATTATAGAGGAATATGGGAATGGTCTCATAAAATGGAAAAAATGTGGGACATTAGGCCAATAAGGATGGGAAAAATAAAGGACAAGTGGTTTTTTGTAAATTAGTGAGGGTTCCTAGAATTCTTAAGGTAAAGAAGTGGTTGAAAATGATTTTATATTTTTTAGGATTTTTTAGATCATTTACAAATGTTTTTGGGCTTTTCTAAGCATCTTAACTCCAAGTATTATGAGATACTAAATTATACAACTCACAAAATGGTGAGAGCAGTCAAACTTTGAACTTGCTCACAAAATAGTGAGAGCATGGCAAAGGGTGAATGAGATGAATTCAATGTAAATTTATTGCTACTTATAAAGTCCCAAGATAGGACCTCAAGTCATTGTAGTTTTGCCTTATAGAAGAGGAATCTGACTAGGTAGTAGCAAATTTGTAAAAATAGGAAAATTATGTTAGGTTGTGGAGCTAAAAGCTTCACTGATGCAGACATGGAGGAGGTTGCAGGATGAGTTGCAGAGTGTCACAGACACCGGCGTTGGTCTGGCCAACTGACGTCGGCAGGATTAGACAATAAGGCAACCGACGTCGATCATGGATCGATCGGCGTCGGTGACCCCCAGGCGGACAGGGACCGACGTCGGTCGCCTGTGTGGTTTGACTGCGAGTTTATTACGGGCAGTTAGCTAACGAACCAAGTGTTTGCATGATTAGAGCTATTTTTAGACTGAGAGCTGTGGATCTAATTATTGTAATTAGATGTCTAATTATTGTTTAGATGAGATCTATATAATAGACTCATGGTTGTATTGGAAACTTGTTCTAGTTTGAGTTGACAAAGTTAGCTCCTTCTGTGTGTGAGGTAAGCAAGGGTGTTCCTCCTAGTTCTACAGCAGTAAAGGTGGGTGCTAGTTTTGGAGAGTCAACAAGATTCTTCAGGGGTGTAGGATCTTGGTCAGCAGGTGTATGGCCTATATAGGAGATCTAAAGTAACCATCGTTGATCTACAGGTGATGTGTATGCAATGTTCATTGATGCAGAACCAGGGTGATGCAAGTGTGCAAGATCAGATAGGACAATAACACAACAGGGAGTAGAATCAGGCAGGACTTGGAGTACAGGTGTGTAGATAGAGCAAAGAGGAAGGCAAGGGAGTTCCTTTAAGTATGGTCTGTTGAAAGGTTGTTACAGGTTCATGGGAGATCTACTTGAAGTACTAAGTGCATGCAGCACTTGTGGTGTGCGTGGAGCACGGGTATAAGGTGAACACCAACTCTATGTTTGAGTTGGGTGTTGGGACCTGAGAGAGAGAGTTTTGAGGAGAGAATCAAATAAATATGAAAACAAACAAATAAATAGGAAGATAAAACACCAAAAAGCACAAAAAAACACTAAGAAATAAAAAATAAATAAATTACTATGAAATAAACAGATCAACATGAAGGAACAAACAATGGTTAATCTCAATATTAGTGCAAATAAGATGACATAAACAAAAGAATAGACAATGCCCTTAAGATATAGGAGATAATGTCATAAACAACATGGGGGGGGAATAGAAGAAAAGCTTAAGAAGGGTTGGTGTTCTTGGAGCTGATGGCAGACAGAGACCAGTGGATGTGGCTGGACTCTAGTTTGGATGCACAAAGGCAAGTCGCGGGACACTACCGGCCTACATAGTTTCATGGACACCAAGGTCCAACATAAATTCACTGTAATGGATTTTGGGTGGACATAAGACATATGGAGGATTGAAATGTAAGTAGGCCCTCAAATTTCTCCTGATTATAGGCAGGAAGATCCAGGAAACAGGTGGGAGCATGGCAGGGATAGAATGCAGAACTAAAATGAGGGTTGCCTGATGAGAAAGCACAGAGATGAATGGATTCCTTATAAGGAAAACATGATTGTATTGATAGAGGAATATGGGAATGGTCTCATAAAATGGCAAAAAAATGTGGTATGGACATTACAGGCCAATAAGGATGAGGAAAACTAAAGGACATAGGTTGATTTTGTCTCCAGAGGGAGCTAATGTGAATCAGGTGTTGGTGAGGTTCAGGATGCAGAGTCAGAGCACACTAAGGGCTAGATAGGTACAGTGTCTGAAATCACATGAGGTCTGGTATAGACCTGAGTATTCCCATGCAGTGGGAGCTGTCAGAGAGTTAGGAGCCAATTTGGGGAAGTGTGTTCTCAGGGATTTGAGAGGGACCAGCAGTAGGGATTCATGCTATGTAGGGTTAGGACTTCACTACATGGGTTTGTAGGTTCAGATGTGGCAGGGTACTCGGATGACAGGAGGTACATCATAGGTTGTGTGGTGGGTTGTCTTCAAGATTGAGCTTGAAGAGGGATACAAACCAGGAAACAGATTAGACGGGGTATAGGTACAAGTACAGTGCAGTTTTTTATCTCCAAGTGGGAGATTGTTAGGTTGTGGAGCTAAAAGCTTCATTGATGCAGACATGGAGGAGGTTGCAGGATGAGTTGCAGAGTGTCACAGACACCGGCATTGGTCTGGCCAACCGACGTCGGCAGGATTAGACAAGAAGGCAACCGACGTCGGTCATGGATCAGCCGGCATTAGTGACCCCCAGGCGGATAGGGACCGACGTCGGTCGCCTGTGTGGTTCAACTGCGAGTTTATTATGGGCAGTCAGCTAACGAACCAAGTGTTTGCATGATTAGAGCTATTTTTAGGCTGAGAGCTATGGATCTAATTATTGTAATTAGATGTCTAATTATCGTTTGGATGAGATCTATATAATAGACTCATGGTTGTATTGGAAACTTGTTCTAGTTTGAGTTGAGCAAAGTTAGCTCCTTCTGTGTGTGAGGTGAGCAAGGGTGTTCCTCCTAGTTCCATAGCAGTACCAAGGTGGGTGCTAGTTTTAGAGAGTCAGCAAGATTCTTCAGGGGTGTAGGATCTTGGTCAGCAGGTGTGCATGGCCTATATAGGAGATCTACATGGTAAGTAAGATCGTTGATCTACAGGTGTATGTGTGTGCAAGGTCAAGGTTCATAGGTATGCAGAACTAGGGTGATTTGTAGGTGTACAAGATCAGATAGGACAGCAACACAATAGGGAGCAGAATCAGGCAAGATCTACTTGGAGTACAGGTGTGTACTCGAATAGAGCAAAGAGGAAGGCAAGGGAGTTCCTTCCATAAGTATGGTCTGTTGAATTGCAAGTTGTTGCAGGTTCATGGGAGATCTAATTGAAGTACATTGAGTACTTGTGGAGTGCGTGGAGCACTTGTGGTGTGCGTGGAGCATGGGTATAAGGTGAACACCAACTTTGTGTTTGAGTTGGGTGTTGGGACCTGAGAGAGAGAGAGCTTTGAGGAGAGAATTACTGTTCACTTGAGGTGTGGGAAGCCTCTGAAGAGGTGGTGGAGAAGAAGTGGCATCTTCTTTATTGTATTCTTTTATGTATAAGTATTAATACAAGTTGTGTATTGTCTCTCATATCATGTGTTATTCTGAATTCTAGTTACTTGTTGATTCTGGTTAATTCCACATATTAAGTTGCTTGGTTTGGTAATCAATTGTATGCTTCCGGTGTTTCGTATCCCAACAAATTAAGCAAATGGCATAGTATGGAATAGGAATGACAAGGTGGGACTTCAAGGCATGATATAGGTGTTATTCTCAATTTTACCATAGGTGGTTATAATTAGAAAATAATGACATAGGTAAATGATACTAATTTCCCCATAGGAAATTGTAATTAGTAGCATGACTTGAGACCTTGATTTGCCCAAAGGTGGTTATAATCAAGAATATTTGAAATGAAATGAAACAAAAAATGAAGGATGCAACTCCAAACCATTATCATATTAGTCCAAAATATGGCATCTGTCTAGAATATTGAATTAATTTCTAAAATTGATCTGAATCATCATGATAAAAAGTACCCAAAGAACCAATAGAATAGAACCAAGGTAAAAGGGGTTAGGTAGGGAGGGTAAAAATAACTTTGGTAAATAAGAAATGTATGGTAGAATGGTATATAATATGGTACAAAGAATAATGTCGATATTACAATACAATAAAAATGTGCCTCATAGATAATACTTCAGGTCTATCAAACAAAGTAATGTTTGAGGTGTATAATGTTCATCAAATTATCAAGTTCATCTCTATCTGGTGTAGTGAGCATGTATGATCCAAATCCATAATTTACAATAATGATATAGGGGCCTATCCAATTGGGTTTGAACTTGCCCTTGTGTTTCTTCTTAGTCATGGTATTTTATTGGTTTTCTTTGAGAACAAGATTACCAAGCTCAAATTCTCTATGTTTGACTTGTCAGTTATAGTGGCCACAAAGTCTATTTTGGTATGCTTGAAGGTTGTCAATAATGGACATGTATTTTCATCAAGTAATTCCATATCTTATAGGTGAGCAACTTGGTAATCTTAATTGTCTAAGACATGTTTCAGTGAGATGCATAGAGAAGGTAACTCGATTTGAATGGGAAGAGTGGCCTCAGTGCCATAAATTAGGGAATATGGAATGGATCCTATTGAGGTACAATAATTAGTATGGTATTTAGAAAGGGAAAAAAATATTTGGAGGTGCCAATTGTATCCAACATCATTGACAATCTTTTTAAGGATGTTGGCAATGGTTTTGTTGGATGCCTCTACTTAGCCATTACCTTGTGAATAATATGCAGTAGAAAAATGTTGAGTAATGTTTTACTAAGAATAAAGAGTTTTGGCATCCTTGTTATTAAATTATTTACCATTATCATATGTAATATTACATGGAATTCCATAATGATAGATGAGATAGTTAAAGATGAATTTGTAAATTTGCTTTCCAATCATGTGAGGGGTATAGATTCAATCCACTTAGTGAAATATTTGGTAGTGGTAAGGATGTGTTTATGGCCATCACATGAATTTGGGTTAATATTACTAATGAGATCTAGGCCTCATGTGTAAAATAGCCATGAATTAAGCATTAGTTTTAGATTTTTGGCTAGGGCATGAATTAGATTAGCATGTCATTGACATTTGTTACCCCTTTTGATGTAAGTAGTTGCATCTACATCCATAGTTGGCCAATAATACCTAGTATGTATGATATTTTTGGCTAGGATGACCCCACTAGTTTGGGATCCAAATAATCCTTCATGAACTTCCCAAAATTCTAGTGTTGATTCTACCAAATTTAAATAATGAAGCAGAGTTCCATCAAAACTATGGTGGTAAAGGGTTGGTCCAAGTAAGGTATATCATGTGGATTGATGGGTAAAGGATTTTTGTTATTTGCATGATAAGTAGGGTGGCATAATATGGTCATGAAGGTAGGTAAATAGGTATGAATACCATACAGAGTTAGGACCAACAATTTCACACATCATTGTGATGGATGAAGGTTCGTGAGTTGGCGTTAGAAGATTTTCAACAAGGAATTGATATTATTTTACCTCATCTATGTGATAGATCAAAGATCCAATGGTGGACATGGAATATGATGTTTTTTATTAGCCCTTGGTATCTATTCAAACTGTACATCACCAATCTATTGTTTGAGAGCGTCAATAATGGCCTTGTATGGCACTAGCTTGTCATCTTTGGTCTAAAAGGGGTCTGTAACCTAATTGAAGATTAATTGAGAATCACCATAAACCTTGAGATGATGAATATTGTATTTTATTACCTATCTAATCCTTGTAATAAATGATTCATATTTAGCCATGTTGTTAGTACAAGGAAAGCTGATACAGAATGATTTAGGGATAAGATCCCCCTGTGGTGTAATAAGAAATATACCCACCCCTGATCTATGTGAAGTGAATTATCCTTAAAAGATAGATTCTAGTGATGCTCCTTAAGAGGTATTTCAATGATGGTCACAATGGAATCATTTAGGAATTGAGAAGTCACTAATTTGGTATCTAAAATTAGAGCTTAGCAAGTTGGTCTGCAAGAACTTATCCTTTGATGGATTTTTGATTGATGTATTCTATTTAAAACTCACTCAGAAGTATGATCCATTTATCCATACCACCTTTTAAATTTTTTTTGGATAGTAGATATTAGAGTGGATCTATTGTGGAAATGACTATAGTCTTATTATTACTCATGTAGTGTCATATTTTATGGGCTACAAAGATCACAACTAAACAAGATTTTTCTATGGGTGTATAGTTGTGTTCATATGCAACCAATGTACAACTTAGATATTACATGACATGTTATTTTATATTATCATCATGTTGAGCTAGAAGTGCCCCCAGGGCTTTATTTGTGATAGATAGATATAATAAGAATGGATTTCTTAGCATAGGTGGTAAAAAATAGGTAGATGGGCAAGATATTCCTTTAGGTGTTGAAAATCCTTTGGCACTCTTAATCCCAATGAAATGTGACACCTTTATTTATTATTCAAATGGATGGAATTTTTTGGACAAATGTGATATGAAACATATAATACACTAAATCTTTCCCTATAAACTACAGAGTAGATTTAAATTAGAAGGTGGTGGCATCTATATAATGGATTGTACTTTGGACAAATCAACTTCAATGCCTTGGTGAGAGATGATGAAGCCTAAAAACTTGTCTAAAGTAACTCCAAAATTTCACTTCTTAGGATTGAGTCTACCCTTGTATTCATAAAGCCTCTCAAATATTCTTCATAGTGTAGATGGATGATCAACACGGTTCTTTGATTTACCCAATATGTCATTGATGTAGTCTTTAACAATGTCATGCATCATATAATGAAATATGATAGTCATGGCTCTTTGGTATGTGGCCGAAACATTCTTGAGACCAAGTGGCATAACCTAAAACTAAAATGTTTCCCTTAGAGAGCTGAATATTATTTTATATTAATCTTTTGACATAATCTAGATATGCTTATATCTTAAAAATACATCCATCATTGAAAGCATTTTGTACCCCACTGTGGAGGCAACTATCATGTCAATGTTTGGTAGATGAAAGTCATCCTTGGGGTAGGCCTTATTTATATCTCTAAAATTAGTACATATTTTAATTCTTAGTTTCTTACTGACTAGTACAACATTCAAGATCTACTCTAAGTAGTTGATCAGTCAAATACATCTTGATTATAAGAGTTTTTATAACTCTTTCTTTACTAATAAAACAATGCAAGGATATATCTTGTGAAATTTAATTTCATAGGTTTGGCATCAGGATGTACAACAAGGTGGTTTACAACTAAGGTAGGGTCCAAACCTGACATGTCTGAATAGGTCCAAGAAAATATGTCAAAAAATATAATAAAAAGGGATGTAAAGATGTCATGTTATTCCTTAGTAAGGGATGCACCTAATTTAATCCATTTTAGGTCATCTAGAGTCCCAATATTGACTTTCATAGTGTCTTCTATGAGGAGATTTGATCCATATTCTAGAATGGTTGGCAATGATTTGAATTGTCTTGTAATGGCTAAGTTCTCTATTTAGAATATTTCTTAAAGTTTCTTAGACAAGATAAATCAAAATATCCCAATGGTATGGATGGCCATGTTACAAACACTATTGTAAACTCTTGAATAATTTGATCAAAGGCATGTTGTTCTTTAGAACTAACTCAGACCCATAGGCAAGTTCATCATTGGTGGTCTCCTAAGATATTTTTGAGGAAAGGTGAACACCCTCATCTAATGGTGCCTAAAATAGGTTTTCACAAGAATAATAGCCTTTTTATTTACTTTTACCCTAGTCCAAAAGTGCCTCAAAGAGGTTTTCACTTTGTGACCTCAATGTTTTATTTAATTATTTATGGATAATGGTGTTCACCCATTATCCAAAATAGCATGTAGGATATAATTTTATAGATAACCCTTATTTGTGGTCCCCCAATGGACCATTACCTCTTAGGCCTAGAAAATCACAAAAGGCCTCATCATTCTCAAACTTTTCTATAGGCACTATGGATTCTTATTGGTCCCAAGTTATAAGTTAAGGGTGATATAAAGGAGTTGAATTGTGTTGGTTAATTAGGGTAAGAGTTCAAATGGCATGGGTGTCAAACAAATTGGTATTGGAAAGATCTCATAAAAATTATGATCAAACTCTGATTCACTAACAACATCATCATCACTAGTCATTGGCATTGGAAAATGAATAAGATATGTGGGGTCACCCCCAGGTAGTTTAAATCTGAGACCATAGGTTCATTTTTACCATGTTATATAAATTAGCTCAAGAGTTCCTTGATATTTTATGATGATACCTAATCTTACATAGGCTTTATTCTCCATGATATTATAAGGAATTCAATATTTGGAATTCATATAATAGTTGGCCAATTTGTCATTGTATAACTATGATTTATCATTTACAAGTGGGTCTTTTGATTGGCATGTGGCCATTGTGAAAATGATAGGAGGTAGACTATGCAATTTACCTTTTCCCTACAAGATGTCTTGGATCTAGGTCTTCCAAAGGACTTGGGATTATGTGGAAGCTTGGAAATGTGAAAAATATCATGGGTCAAATATTCTCTTGAGCCATTATTTGAGATGGTATAATGATTAGATATTTTAGGAGGTGACATTGGGAAAATGAATCAAAGCTATCTGGGTTTATGAAATTGGCCTATAGAAAATAAGTAATTGTTTCTTTGCCTTTGTATTTTTTTGGAATTGGATCTAATCTAAAATGGTAGTTATATATTTCATACTCCACCTCCAAATGTTAATAATGTTCATCGGGCTACAAATCTCCATTAATGATAGCCTCCATACTTAAATGAGAAAACTTGAGACACTAGTGAAATGTTGATAGGATTACATGAATTTCATATATCTAAGGCCTTCACAAAATCAAATTATAAGATAGGTATAGGTTTAACACATGGCATAGTGTATCATGGGTCAAAGGCCCAATGATAACTAGTAGGCTTATGGTACATTATGATTCTCTTTCTTTATTTTCATAGGATTTGATAGTGATTATTTTTAGTTGGAGATCAATTATTTTGTATCCGATATGCTTGATGAGCTTTAGAGACATAATATTTAGGCTTGATCCATTGTCTATGAGGACATGTTTCACTTTGTGCCTTGTTATGACAATTTCAATGTACAATGGATTATTATGGATAGGGCCAAGGGATGACCTATCACTTTGGTCAAAGGTTAACTATTGTCTTAGGGATAGGTATCCATCCAAAGCTTGGAATTTATCTAGGGATATGTCATTGGTAACTTGGGATTGGCCTAGGAACTCTATTAAGATGTTCTTATGGATAGTAGACATATGCAACAAATCCAAATGGAGATCTATGCATGCATCTTTTAAAGTTTTTATATACTATCAAATATGTTTTCCTTTACAATAGTATATGACTTGTTCCTATCCATAATGGTGGGTTGGATGGATTCTATGGAAGATGGTTGTGGGTCAAGAATGATAATATTTGACTACCAAGTTGTGATTGCACAATTAGGATTAGATACATGACCATTGTTTCTATAAAATAATGGTGGTGAGGGTCCATATAGGATAAGTATTAGTTGTTAGTGCACTTGTATGTGGTCATGGGGTAATGATGAATTATTGGTATAAGATCCAAAAGTAGTAATCCCTACTATTGGTGTGCCTGCATGTGGTCTCAGGTCAAGAAATCATCACTAAAATAGGTGGGTTGATTGGAATTTTTTAGTAATGATCATATTCTATTAACACTTGGTCTAATAATGATGGTAATGGTTGAAATGCAAACTCTTATAATATGAACAATTTTTTGTAGTCATGTGCAATTGCATGGTAAGTCTATTGGTTATTGTCATCATTCTAGCCTTGGTTCTATCCATTTGGTTGACATTATTTTTATTTTTGCCAATATTGCTTTTGTTATTATAGGTGTTGATATAGTTATTGATATTATTTTGGCCTTCATTATTGTTGTTATTGTTATGTTATGAAAATGGGTTTTGGTAGATTCTTAGGTTTTGATTGGATGTAAATGCTCTATTATCCAATGTAATCTCTCCACTTTCGAACATATTCTCAATGAGGTGTTTTATTTTCACACAATGATGTAGATTATGTCCATGAACACGATGGTATTCATAGATGTCATTCTCTCTATCCTAGTCTAAATAAGGAATACTTTTAGGATAATGTTTTAGAATTGTTCTAATAATTAGATTATCTATAGCCAACTTATGAAACATGGATTCAATAGGTTTTCCAAGGTCATTGAAGACTTGATGAGTAGGAAAATTTCTCCTTGGAGGAGGGGTTTTCAAAGATAATTGTTGTTGTATTTATTGAGTAGGTCTAGGATGTTATGAAGGATAAAATTTATAAATGGGTTGCTAATGAGGTGTATTATACATTTGTAGTGTAGGTTGAGCCAAAAATATTTACACCAATTGGACACGATGCGACTTGGTTACTCCATTTCCAATAATATTCTTGTTGTGGTTAAATTTCTTGGATTTTTTGTAATTACTAGCTTGGGCTGGTGCTGACACTTGGTTTTGGTTTTCATTTTGGCCTATTCTTAGGTTTTTATTATCATTTTGATTTGATGAGGTTAGCTTAATAATCTATTTTTTAATAAGGGCATTTTTTATTAACAAACCTTTATTGATGATCTCTCTGAATGTGTGTGCACATTGCAACTCCAAGAAAGTCAATATTTTAGTGAAATTTTTTGGTAAACAGAATGGCCAATTTTTTTTTGTTAGGATGTGGGTGAAATGAATATCAAGTGCTCTCCATATCTATAGATATCTTACAAATATTTTACCAACAACTATTTGGCTTGAGTCAAATCTACCAATGAAATCTTATGTTTGATATTGTAGGAGAAATACTGCATAAATTTATCCATGAGGTCATCAAAATTAGATTCAAAATTCTATGACAATTTAAAGCCTATCTTGCTAGACTTTGAGAAAACAAGAGTAAATAAATGCTATTTTAAGCCACTAACTAGAAAGCAACAAATAATTATATTAAATGGGCCTTAGGGTCTCCTATACCCTTGTATTTGTTAAATTTTGGTGGTTTAAACCTCAAAGAAAATGGTATTTGTAGATACTCCATGTTGAATAGGTATGAACAAACATAATCTAACTTGAAATCCTTGGCTCCTTGCTTGAATGGAAGTAATTGCATACTTAATTTTCTATAATTCTTATGCAAAGAAATTGGATGGAACATTGGTCTAAGGTGGAGGTTGGGAAATCAAAGGTGGATTACCTTGATCAGGTATAATGAAGGCATGGTTTGTTGTGGAATGTTGGTTTAGTTAGTGAACTAACTAAGAATATGCATATGTAAATTGAGATGTGTTTATTGAAATTTCACACATTATGGTATAATATTATGGTTTGAATTTAGTATATAGGCCTAGTTTTGAGGGAATTATGGCTATAATGGAAGGATGTGGTTCTGGGTAAAGTATTTTTCCTACTAAGGTTGAGTAAGGATTTGTTGATGACTAGTCAAACCTAGCAAAATAAGGGAAACTTATTGTGAACTAAGGCCCTATTATTAGATATGAGGCACATTTGGAACAAAATGGAATTATTGCCTGATTGGTACTTTTTGGATAGTGATACCTCCTAATTGTGAAAACATTTGTTTTGGATTAGTTGCTTGTAGAGTGTTTAGTATTTGTATTTGACCAATAGACATACATTTTTTATTAGATAATGTTGGTGATTATAGAGGTACACTTGTCATTACTTATCGAAGGGGAATATTTATTGCCCCTTGTTGAGGTGGTAGAATGTTTGGATTCTATTGTATTGGTATATTGGACTGTGCCTATTATTGTGGAATGTTAATAATCACTTGTTGAGGTGGATTAAAATTCATCACATTCTGTTAAGGCAAAATAGTAGTTGGCATTTGACTACTTAATCCTTATAGTCTTATTATAAAAGAAGTAGTTGCTTGAGGATTAGAGGTAATTTATTATGGTTGCGATGTAGGAGTTCCTACCCCCTGATGTTATGAGACACTTATATTAACTAAAGTTATTTTTAAAAAACTAGTTATTGGTTCAGTTAAACCACTTGTCCTAGATTGGAAGACACTTGTATGTTATCTATCATGTTTGGCACATTCATATGTGTAAAATTAGTAGACACTTATTCAATAACTAAGACATTAAACATGTCACCAAATGAAGTGATTTGCATAAATGGTTATATACCTAAATTATCTTAGACTATTAATTTGATTAATACCCTTGTTGAAGGAGCTATCTCTATGAGTGGAGTATTTGTCATAGCCATGTTATTAAAGTTACGTGCTAGATTAAAATAGGTTTGGTATGCTATCTACATTTATACAAAGTGGTCTTCCATGAGGCCCTTTCTTATGAAAAGAATATTGGGGTTTTGATATGACATATACATGAGCTCTTAAGGATTTCTAAAAGAGTCATGTTCACTGGTTTGGTTCTAAGGTATGTTGAAAGGTACTCTAACTAGACTAGGAAAATTTTCATGGGGGAAGTACACTAAAAACTTGGCCCCTACCTCTAGGGATCTGAATAAAAATTCATCCTTGTTTTCAAGTAAGTTATGATTAAATAAATAAGGATCATATGTCTATGGCATAGTAATGTAATATAGTTTTTGTTGGATTTGTTCTACAATTGATATTATGCTAGCTAAATACTATGTAGTTTGCCTTAGTCTTGATACAAGTATGGAGGTGTGTTAACCAAATAATGGGCTAAGGGATCTTGGATTTGTTCCCTAGATTGAGTATTATAAGGGGGATAATGATCCATCTCGAAAACTACATCATCACCAAAGGGATCTTGAACAAAATCATCTTGTGTGACCATGTTATCATAGCTTGGATTATACATGGATATGCTATGAGTATAATGAGACATATCCAAATCAATAATGAACATTTAATGAAAAGGATTAGATTTATATAAACTCTTAAAAAAATTTATAAAATATAAAAAGGTTCAAACTTGGTCTAACTTGGTCTAAAAAGTGGAGCTATATCTCCAAAAGGGTTTGTGTTAAAACTTGGTATAAAATAGTCTAATATGATATGTCTAACATCAAATGTCTTACACAAAAGGTCAAGTTGATGAAATAAAATTAACATTACAAACATTAGTATAAAGTGTTTCAAATAAGACACAAAATCTAGGCTCAAAACAACTATTGTTAGGTCTTTTGGAAAACAAGGCACAAAAGCTAAGCTCAAAACAACTATTGCTAGGTCTTTTGAAAAAGGCACAAAAGATAGACTTTAAACAAAATAAGGTAAGAGATTTAATATAAAAAAATTGAAATAATTTAACACAAACTATGCATTCATATTTAAACATGAAATTTGTCATTTGTCAAAAGACATGAAACAATAGGCATATGGAAGATAGACCACTTCCCCAAATTTAGGCACAAAAATAGTTTTCAAATTGAATAAAAAATTAAACTAAGTTAAACAACCTAAAAGTTAAAGATTGATGTCTAAGCCAAAATTACACAAGGCATAGATAGAAATCAATCAATGTTTGTATTTGAACTTGTCAAGGATAATTTCAAATTTAACTTAGAAAATTAGGCTTCTTAAAATCAAACAATAAGCTAGACAAGAATGAATGGCATGATGGTACTAGGCATAGATCCAAAAGGCACACATGGTTATCAAAATTGATATTTGGACATAAGGAAAAAAGTATTTGAAATGATTCAAGTAGTGTAATGACATTATTATGCCCTAAAGGTATGACAATTTTTTTGTTTCAAGAATTTAAGGCACAAAACTTGGAATTATTTGGGTAGAATAACGATACCCTTTTTAATTGACACACACAAAGGTTTTGACAAAATTTTAAGGCAAACATGTGATGTAAATGGATGGCATAATTCCTCTTAAAATAAAGGAGTGATGTATGAACAATACTCTTTTTGATGTGGTATGATAAATAATTAGTTAGACACAAGACCAAGTAAGAAATGACAAAATGACATAAACATCTAAGTGTAACATCCTAAATCATAAAACTAACAAAGTTGCTTCATACTATCAAATTCCATTTATATACTTGATCTTGAGAGGATTTTAAATTTTTAATTGAAAAAGTAAAAGTGCATGAAAAGTAAGGTTTGTAGGCTCCCTCTTCTCTCAAGAGTTTATACGATACTTTGGGTTACTCACTTTGCATCAAAAATATATCTAAGGCAAGTGGGGTTATTATAAACTATAATTTTTTTCTAATTTATAGATGGTCCCAAGTGTGGTTAACACTAGAGATGCAATCACATATTTTGGTTCCACGTCAACTAGCTTTTTGTGAAAAGGTCTTGTCCTTTTCATAACCATTACATTTATTACTTACTCAATGTAGTGCAATGTCTAAGTTTCCCCTACATTTCAAGGCTGATTACCACTAACAGATCTTGTTTTAACCACTCAAAATAAGTATCCTAGTGGGTCACCCTCAATTTATGTACCCCACCATGAAGTGGGGTCGAAATGATTCTAGGAGATGAATTCTTGGGTTAATACTTATTTATAGAACTCATGGGGAGGCAATGAAATCCCACCCACAAGCTAAAATGCATGATATAAATACAAGTGAATATAATTTATGATAATTTTGGGGTCACCCAAATCATACAAATTTGGAGGGCCTTAGTGACTTTCTTTCCACAATTTTGGACCAAAGTGACAAAGGTAAAAAGTGAGTATTTTTGGTCACCTAATTTCCCTAAAGGGGACAGGGGGAGATCATACATGCATCACTTATCTTTCTTAAAATAATACTTTCCACAAACAAGCATGAAATGAAACACTCTTATGAGTATGTAACTAATGTGAGAGTTCAATTTTAGAACACCAAAATGAAATATGTTATGAAATTTGAGCCCCTTAGCATTTGTTGTTAATAACTTTGAAAACTAAAAATGACTTAAGCAAAAATATTTTTAAAACACCAATTTTAAATTTAAAAATTTCAACTTTAAAGTCTTTTAAACATCTCATTTTGGCCTTTGGGTCATACAAAACATGTTAGGGTTTCCTTTTGCTTTAAAGCAAAACATGAGGGAATAAATGCCTTTTGAATTCTTACTCTTAGATTTTCAAAATTTTACACAAAGTGAAAAACCATAAAAACATAGAGCAATACTGTGACTTATCTTAAAAAATAATGATTATTAGGAAAATACCATAACTTACCTAAAAATAGAGTATTTAGTATTAAATTTCTACTATTTAGATAATTTTGCTAAAATAAAGATAATATCTCTACTTTAGGGAAAATAACATAACTTAACCTATAACATGAAAGGGTTAGCAATAGACCACTAGTGGTTTAAGATATATCACCAAAGTTTTGGTGATATCGTAACTTACAAAGTCATGATATTATAATATCATGAGTTTCAACATAATACCATAACTTTAAAAGTCATGATATTGCAATATCATAATTTTCCTTCAAACATAGACAATTAGCAAAAACATCGATGATTAGACACAAAACACAACAAATATGACAAAATTGTGGCTATATAAGTAGTGATATCGTACAATATCATGATTCCAAAGAGAAAAATTGTGATTGCATAGAGAAACTTCACAACTTCTAGGAAAATGTCCTTGTACAATATCATTAGCCATTTTTTGCAATTTTTTTTTTCAGTTTATGACTAACCTTAACTCTATGTCTTACCTTTTGATGGTTATTTTTTTAATTTTTCCATCCATTATAATATCATCTTAGATGTCAGTGACTAAATATTTAGGCTATATTAAATTTATCTACTCTTGACCTTCTCAATTGATAACTCACTTATGGTAATTAAGAATTGATGAAGAAGCATTTTTGATTCTCATCTATCAGCTTGGTACGTGTTAGCATTTTATGAAGTAGATTATTAAATTTAGCTACAAAATCCCTCATAAGTTCATAAGATTATTTTTTCATCTAAGTGAGTTGAGCCAATAATGCATGCACATTTTCTATTAGTTTGAACCTATCTTCAAACTTAGTTTTCATATCATTCTTAGTTTTCATATCATTCTAGTTGGTTATCACTCACAGAAGAAGATGATAAAACAAATATGTAGCTTTGTCTTAGAGAGTTTCAATGAATATCCTTCCTATGGTATCTTCATGTTCAACTCCTAGAATTTCACATGCTATAGAGAAATAAGAAATATGTTCATCTAGATGTTGCTTACCATTACCTGAGAATTTTAGAAAATTATTTAATGAACCTTTTATAAGTTCATGTAATTATCCCAAATATAATAGACCAATTATGTTACCCCATTATTGAGCCATGGTTGGAAATACTATTTGTAATGGGATAATAACACATGGTAAAAGAATTACTTGACTAATGACTGTTCCTTTTTTTGAATGTTTATCTTTCTTAGGAGTCATGGGAAGACTGAATGCATTTTTTTGTTTAATTTTATGTTTAGGATTCAAATTAAAGTATCAATTTCACCTTTTGATTTAGTCGCTTTTTTTTTCTAGTTTTGAAAGACTTATTGTTGATGAGGAGCTAGTCCAAATTGAAGAATTATCTAAGTTGGTTCCATTTATTGAACTCTACATGTAGATAGTGCTTCAACTCTTGGTGCCAAAATTAAATGATCCTCTTCTTCTAATACTTCAACAACATATGAAATTACATTAAAGTAGTTCTACTAGCCCACATAAATGCTCTTAAATATGATGAAATGTCTTCTTGTGTCTTGATTAACCATTAAATATTAGGCTAAAGTACCAATGCTTGGAGTTATTAAATGGTAATTAGAAGAAATTCTTACTCCATAAAGTCTTTGAGTAGTTATATAAACTACTCTTCATGTTTGTGTTCTTGCTTGCCATCTTAAAATAATTTCAGCATTTCTTTAGACAATGGCAACATGATCTTCTTTTATGTTTATACTAAAGTAACAATGTTGAATTGAATGTAACTTATTTTGTTATCCTAGGCTAGTTATCAAAGACTTGAATCAATGTCTTAATCTATAGTTTCTATCTAGTTAAACCAGGGTGATAATCAAGATTTTGAACAATGAAAATGGTCATGAATAAAGTCTACTAATTTCAAAATACTTATTGATCTCTATGTGCCTCTCTATGTGAAATAATTCTTTCTTCTCTTTCTACATGATCTAATGCTTTATTCATAATTATTAGAATAATTTGAAATTGAGTTACTAAAACTTTGATAGAATACAAAATAAGCTATTTGATGTATGAAATAATATCCAACTGTGTACATTATTCCAAATCTATTTTAGGTTGATAAAGTGGTCCTTGAGTTGATAGAAAAGTCATATGTACCAATATCTCAAAATGTGGGTTACATAAGAGTTACAGAGATGTGCCCCATGATGGGCACCAAAAAATATTGGAATGAAAATATGTCAAGAGGAAAAATGGGTGTTTTTTTATTAATAGTCATGGGACAAAGTCCATCTCCTTTTATCAGGAGGAGCTAACTTTATTGAAAACTAAAAAGGATGTATAAAATGAAACTATTCACAATAAAAATGGTTTTTCATGGGGTAGTACTTTTGACTATAACGTATGAAAAGGTAATAAAAAGATAATATGGAATAAAGTGACAAAGGAAAGAAATATGCTTAGAAAAGTATAAAATAACAAGTCTAGTGAGCCAAACTTAGAGACTTACTATAAATGTCAATAAGGTGGGTAATTTCACTAGAAGGAAACCTATCTCATTCAATGGATGGGAAAGACATCATATGTCCATAAGAACATACAACATACACAAAAATAATGATCTATTATTGATAACCAAAATATGACAACTATCTTGTATTTCTTTATAAAAAATGTAAAGTTACTAATTTACTCCACCAAGGTTTCACTATTTGCATAAGTTAAGAATGTAGATTTAAAGAAGAAATTCTACATGAAATTCCTATGTTTTTGACTAATTAACTATAATTTCAAAAACATTTGGAAAGAAGAAAATCAAATATATATGGATGTACAAACATACATTATCCATGAAGAGATTTAAAATACAAAGTTTATAAAATTTATCCTTATATTAATTCTCTTTGAGTTATAGATACAATCTCCCCTTTCTCTATTTTGCTAGAAAAATTCTAACTGTCAAAAACACCTATAAATAAGCTTATAAGTTGTATTTATAGGTTGAAATGGGTGGTTACATTGTGTAATAATTTTTTTTCCATTTATCTACTTGTAAGAATATAATAACAAATTTTAACATCTTAAAAACTTGCAAAAACACATTAATCAATTTTCACAACTTGCAAAAATATGTCTATGTTTTTGCATAATTTGAAAAATTACAATAGCAAATTTGCACAATGTGTAAAAATTCATTGAAAATTTTGTCTGACTTAAAATTTTCAAAGGAACTCTACAATGTGCAAATTAATATTAAAAAAATGTGCAAATGAAAATTTATAAGAATGACACAAAAAACTCAAAGTAGGAAACTAGTCAAAATATGATGATGATGACCTATTCTTATTCTTCTTCACTAAGGACAATTTGAATCTTCTCTTCCTTTGGCTGTCTTTTTTTCTAATAGTCATCAAAAAATTTCAAGATTTCAAGCACTATGTATCCATCTGGACCATGCAAATATGTATAACCTATCTCTACATCACAATATAGATCTAACATCTTCTAAGCTATTCATTGAAGTTTCTTTAGAACCAGATTATGATTATTCAAATTATTTTGATATTTGATCATTTTATGAAACAGACCCTTATTCAAATGCATATTTAGGAGTCAGAATTCTTTCAATATTATTTTTGAATTGATTAAAAATGATTTCCTTAGAAACCAATTTTTCATCATCATCATCTATGTATGTGAAATTTAATTTCCCTATTCCTCCCATCATTTTAGGGAGAACATCACCACCTATTGACTTAGAATCATTAAAATTTTTAATACTTTCTTTGACAATGTGAATTTTGAATTTGGTAGCCCCTAGAATCTCAGTAAGGTATACCAATTATTCTTTTTGAATAACCTTTTTTTGAATGAAGTTATTTGGACAAGTATAAGATAAATATTCTAACTTGGGAATTAATTCATCCCATTTCTCTATCTCTTCAATATACTTATCTTCTTTTTTAGTTTCCTTATCATATACTTATTGGATTTCAGAGGACTTGGTCTTTATTGTCTAAATGGTATTAATGCCTTGTTTTAGAATTTTCTTAGACCATTCTTTTGTATCCTTGACCATATGACCAATTTATTAATCAAAATTTAGTGTTTATGTGTCATAAATTTGATGAAAAATTGAAGAAGATTGGATTGGTTGTATTATTTTTTGGATCATTATTGGTAACTACTCAAATTTTTCTTTAAGGTGATCCCTGGTCACTTTATCATGATCCATCTTAGAACAAGGTACCGGTTGTTGATTGAATATTTTATTTCATTCTTTCCCTTGTAGCCTTCACCAAATATATTTTTTAGATCTAAAAATTAGGCATTAACACTATCTTTATCCTTTTTTATAGGAGGAACACCTACTTTCGCATATTTATCTCCCTTATTATCTATGATTATTCTTGATAAAATTCTGGGCTTCTTTATTTTTAGTGAAAGGAAAGTGGCTAGGGTATTGAAATCAATTTCTTTGGGCTCAATTTTTTTTAAAAATTCACTACCTCATCTAACTAATTAGGAATGTATGCATTAGGAAGAGGTTATTGCACTTGAGTAAGATCATGCTTTATTAAAATATCAATCAAAGGAAGAATAGTTTACAAGGTTTGTATTTCTTTTGATACTATTTTATCTTTCTCTTTTTACACTATCTCAATTGGAGTTTTGGGTGAAGAGTAAGAGACAATTCAAAATATTGCAGAGGAGGTGGAGGCAAAGAAGTATCAAGTTAATCAGAATATGGAGGAAATAATGAAGTAATAGATGCATGTAATTATTGAGTAGTATTTGCTACCAATGTCTGAGACTAAGCAAGACTATCAAGGGGAACATATTCAAAAATAGAAATAATAGGATAACAAGAAGATTTTTATCTTAGAATTTTTATTTTTAGCTTTAAAGGCCTATGAAATGGAGTAACATCTATAATGGCATAAATTTTAATATCTTCTTATACCTCTGTAGTGTCTTTATTTACATTGGCTCCCTATGATGTCCGAGCTTTAGATTGTTATTTATTATGAAAGCTCCTCGATTTAATCCTTGTTAGTGGAAATGTAAATATTAATTTATCAACATTGACTCCCTTGTTTTTCAACCATCTCAATGCTATTTCAAGTACACTTTGGGTTATGATTATAAGAGAAGTTGATTACTTCTTGTTACAGTCAACCTTATAGATTGGTTCTGATTCAATTCCTTATTTCTTGTAACTAGGGTCCATTGTGTCTTCATCATCCACAATCATCTTTGAGACTTTCATTACGCCAAATGCATTGACCTAATTTTTTATGAACCATGAGTAATCCCTTATTATCACATCTTTTTCATCATCACAATCTAGCTAATAGTCCTCAAAATGAGGTACATGTTAATATGAAAAACCAAAAATTCTTTCCACTAAGTCTCTTATGTCAAATGAAGGTCTAATTTCAAATGAAATCATAGTAACACATGTGACATCTTCTTTAATATATTTTTTATTTAGCCAATGATGCACATGTGTATCTACCTAAAGAAATGGGAAACTTTACCCCATATTTGTGTTTATTTACTAATAAATTTTGGGTCTCATACACTTATCTCACAACTTCCATAAAATCCCATTTATTATCAACATATATAGGGACCATACATGGTGATAACTCGTATCTACAAATCCATATTTATATGAAGGTGGGAAATTATATAAATAATACTCCTCATTTAGAAATCTTTGTTTATGCCTCTACAGATATCCTCATGTTATAGGTATCTTACACAAACATTTGAATCACATAATGTAGGAATGCATCATTTAATTTTTGAAAGTAGTGTGCACTTTATTTTAGAGTAAGTTGAGGATAAAATTCATATATTTTTATAGTCTTAATGTCTCCTACTTGATTCAACCCATTACAAAATATTCTCTTGGCAACTACGTAGAAAATATAAGAGGCCATGATTTAATCACTAATGAGTTGTCGCTAATTGATATATTAATTATTTTGGTGAATAATCCATATATATGTATACATCCAAGTTTGAAAGTTCCTTGCAGTTGGATTTACCACTAATATATGTAAGAGTGTGAACATATCATTGAATTCATTCATGAATTAAAGTTGGGAAAGATTCTTTGGTAGTTTCATCAATGTATGTTTAGGTTTTATCAGCCATTATTTATTCACACATTTTACATAATAATTGGTGTTGTCTTCCTAGAATTGTTGAACATAAGCAATATTCAAATCAACACATGATTCCCTTTTTATAAATTGATGTCATTTATCAATATGTTCTGGTGACAAGCATATAACATATTCTCCTTTTGAATTTTTGACCTTTCTCTTTTTAGGGTTATAATATTCAACTATAGTCAAGGATAATTATAGACACTATCATGAAGTTGGGAATATTGTTGCATGTGATAACCCACTTTCATATATGCTTTGGTCACAGTATATTTTATGTACCACATTTATTCTATTATAAAAATCCTCCATGTCAATGTGCTCCAAGTTAGTGTTTTTTATGTTCTCAACATTTGATTCTAAATTTGATAAAGGAACAACACCTTGAAACTAACACTTCATGCTTGATCCTTCCTATCCTTATGGGACCTTCTTCAAGGGAGTTTTAATTTGGGTACCCTTGATGGGAGTCTTTGATGTTGATATTTAGGGGATAACACCACCTAAGTGAAAATACTACACTGCACTACCCTTGATGAATATGAACTTCTAAAGGAATTCAATAAAAAGCCTTTTTTTAAAATTCACACATGTAACTATCAAAATATGCTAGGATTACCTATAGGGGTATTAGATTCCATAGGTGTTGCTTTAAATCCTCTTGAGTTCTATCTATTGTGCTAGCACACTTATCAATTTTTACAATTTGTGGTAACATGCCTATTGGGTTTTGATAGTTCTATTAGAAAATGCATCAGGATCTTATAAGGATGTAATTAGATGAATCAAGATCTGGTGGGGATGATAGTAAAGGTAATAGATTCAAGGGAGATTGATTAAAATTTAGTTATGTTTAGAGGAATTTTGAGAAAAAATATGATTTGGTTAGGGATTTTTTACCTTGACAAAATCTAAATAATACCCAAGAAAAATGGATCCTTGAACAGGGTACAGACAATAAAAGATGGAAAGTTGTGATATATTAATTATGAAATAAAAAGTACAAGATAAACATAATTACCCACCTTATCCTCCAAAGGCACAAACCCTATCATTGGCATGGTATATTCTAGACTCAATGGATGTTGCAATGCATGAATAGATGTGAGGCAGATGCAAATAAGATGCAAAGGAGGAGGAAAACAATCTGTAATAGGGTGAAAAGAACAATAAAAATGAATGATTTAATGGTTAAAATAAAATGAAAAACATTATTACATGTGTATAAGGGTGAACAAAATTATGTTTAGAGGAATTTTGAGAAAAAATATGATTTGGTTAGGGATTTTTTACCTTGACAAAATCTAAATAATACCCAAGAAAAATGGATCCCAAAATAGGGTACAGACAATAAAAGATGGAAAGTTTTGATATATTAATTATGAAATAAAAAGTACAAGATAAACATAATTACCCACCTTATCCTCCAAAGGCACAAACCCTATCATTGGCACGGTATATTCTAGACTCAATGGATGTTGCAATGCATGAATAGATGTGAGGCAGATGCAAATAAGATGAAAAGGAGGAGGAAAACAATCTGTAATAGGGTGAAAAGAACAATAAAAATGAATGATTTAATGGTTAAAATAAAATAAAAAACATTATTACATGTGTATAAGGGTGAACAAAATTACTGGCTATGACTTTAGAGTTTGCTTTCAGATAAGTTAGGTTCTGATAAAATGCATGTAGATAGTTTAGGATTCAATGGGTGTGTTTGCACTAGTGTTAGGTTACACAAGTGTTTCTAGCACTGGTATCAAAATCCATGTGTTGTTAACATGCTTATTAGGTTCTGATTAGGGTGTTAGAAGGCCTCTCATATTATGTGGGTTGTGCTTGTAATGACCTCATACTTCGACTAGGTCATTAGAATATTTTTTAATTTGTAAAGGAAAGAAATAAACTTAGATAATTTTAAATATTTTTTCAGAATTTAACCTTTTAGAGATGAATTTTTTCAAAAATAATAATTTTGACCTTGACCAACTTTGAAATTTTTGACCGTTTGCAGTTAAAAACTTAACATTTTAGCTTTTTTACCATTATTCAAAAATGGTAGAATGGCTTTCCAATGTTTTCCCATTGAATAAAATTACCTTACTTTAGCTTATTGGTGCTACTTATGGTCAAATTTGGTAGTTATAAGCTTAGTGCTTCCGAGAGAAATCACCTAATGATGGAAAAAGAATGGTTGGTGATCCCCTCCTTGGTTTGCCCTTGCAGGACTATATTAAAGCTTATTTTAGATATTATTTTGTTTATTTCCTTTGTAATTTGAATGAAAATATTAATTAGCTATTAAAATACATTGATATGTAATAATTTTAACTTGTAAATAGTGAGAAATAAAATAGAAGTACATACTTTGAGCTTGCAAGTATTATTGAATCTCATTTTTAGTTCAAGATTGAAGAAGAAAAAGAAAATGTAATAAAATGACATTGTAATGATTTGAAATTTAAATTGAAAATGTGTATAATAATTATTATTAGTTTTTTACCATATTCATGCTATAATAAATTTGGAATTTTGTTTCATTTTGATCGAATTGTATGCTTTTCATTAGGTGTGAAAAGGGTTAGTTTCACTTTTTTTTTTTTTTGAAATTTTAATATTGTAAATTTATCAAAAAAATAGTTTTAGTGGAAAGTATAATTATTCAAGATTTTGATACTTTTTTTAGATTTTTTTTAATTTATGATTTAATAGATATTAATTTTTGAATGCAAACTATTAAAATTACCCTATTTTCCTTTCTAAAATGTCAACTTTTCACACACTTTTATTCATGTAAAATGATGAAAAATTGTGCCCAAGTTTTTTCTTAAAAATTTATATTTTCCTGACTTGTAGGATTTTGTTTCATATTTTTAGGACTATCTTTTTATTTAATAAGGTAAACTTGGGTTTTACAGGGACCTGGAACCATATTTTTAGGACTATCATTTTGCCCACAATTATTTTTTTAAAATTATATTTTATAGGGCCTTTTTTCAATTAAAACCCCCTTAAAATATATGGTAATGCCCTTGACATAGGGTAACCACCAAATTTGGGGTTAGTTACCCATGTGACTATAACTTATGGGTTAAGGCCCCAAGGGTCTAGTGAATGTTTTAGTGTAGTTAGGTGGAGGATGATGGTGGTTGGCATAGAAGAAAGCACACAATTAACACGAGTAATGACTTTAAAATCCATTGACCATGTATAATAACATAGGAAGCCACCTATAATAGCTATGTTATGGTTGATATAAGACTTTGTTTTAATATTTAAAAAATAATATTTTTATTTTAACACAATTCAAGTTTCTAATTTTTATCTATGGATTTTTATTTTATTTAAACCAAAACTTTTCTAAAACTTGTATATGTTTTTATATGATCATTTAAGGTAGATATGAGGCCCAAGGGTGGGGTGATCCAAAAGGGAAATCCACCTCAATTTTCACCGTCTTCCATGTGAAAGTATTTATAGAGACTGAATATTTATTATTTTTATAAAATAACCCATTTTTCAAAGAGATATTAATTTTGACATTTTTAAAAACCTTTATGGGCTCTTTGAATCCCTGAAATGGGTTGAAACCATAAGGGAACCCATTAATTTATATCCGTCTATCATGTGAAATTATTTTGAAACCATAAAACTTAAAATAAAAAAATAATTTCTTCTTAAACATGGTTTGGTGGCCATTAATGGCTATAGAGTAGTTTGAAGCTCCCAAACACCTTTTTGATAACTGTGGAAGCCTGAAGCATCCTAAAAATATTATGAGAATATGGGTACAAGAAAAATAAACCTAAACATATTTGTATTAAGATAATTTTTTTAAATGAAATAAAAATGAAAAATGTTAAAAACTTGGAGACCCATTAATGACAGTCACCCAAGGATGAGGGAGGTGAAGAGGGATGATTATGGAAAAGCTATCTTAAAAAACCTCCTTCTTAGAACATGAATGGTTTCTTTTACCTTCCCTAATCTAACTATTGAGATAGAAAACATCTGACATTTGTGATGGAGTGATCCATCCTTAAGGAGGTAATAAAAGACATTATAGACCATTTTTTAGGTCATATCAAGTATATTAGGTCTAGTGTTAAGCACTTTCCCTAAAGTTAAGTCAACTTGAACATATATTTAACTAGTGACTTAAGGTGTGAATCAATCCTTGTGATTAGATAGAATCACTTAGGTCTCATTTAAATCAATTCGATATTTAATATAAATCATTCAAGCCAGTGGTTGATTGAACCCACCTAATTTTAGTCAAGTGTCTAATTTGGGCCTTGATAACATGGGTCTAACTAGATCCACATAGATATTTTTAGGCTTATTGATACCTTATAGTCTAATTAGATAAAGTGGGCCTAACATGGTTATAAAATTATTGTGCCACCAATTAGGCATTACCATCCATGATATTTAGGCATATGAGTTTATTTTATGCATTAAGAATCTCATGCCACAAATATTTATAGCCAATGGGTAATGCAGACATGTAGAATGTGCATTGTACATTCTACAAAAACATTGGCTTGCTTTTGTGTGGTTTTAGTCATGCAAACTTTTGGGCATCATAGGTCATATACAAGGGAAAATAGAATGTCATAAGAAAGGAAAAGGGACATATAAAAGCAATGATTAGTGTATATGATAACTAACATCATCAATGAAACATATAATTGGTCATACTAGTCTACATTACAATATATATCAAAATCACAACATAGTAAAGTAACATATCCTTTTAGCAATATATAAAATATGAGTAATGGAAAGACATGTGTAAGAAATAAATGTATCTCAACATGGTAAAACATCATAGAAATATATAACATGTAATAGTGTGACTTATAAGATAAGATGTACCCAACATTGGCAAGGCCTTTAGGTATATTAATGTCCAACATATATGTATCCATGTATAATCTATATGTCATGCATCAAACTCATATACCGCAAAATGTATGTGAATATAAAAAAGAATATGCTATCTAGTAAACATGTGATAAATAACATAAATGAATAATTTAAACCAAAAAACATGTCATGGTTAGGTCCTAATTTTTGATTTTTGGAAAATTTGAATGTTTTTTTGATATCTTTGAAACAAGTGCTCATAAATCAATCATATATGTCATCTCAATTGTGACATGTGTCTATGTCATCTAGTTTGTCTTTAAGGTTATGTAAACACATTGTCCCTTCTTCCACTATTTTTGATTGTTCATATTATATGCTTGTAGTTATCTTTGAATATTTATTATTTTTCAATATCATACCATTATGTCAAATCCTTATTGTCTTTCTTTCATGTAATAAAGTGATGCACTAATTCATTTGGTCCACTGATATTTCATGGAGTATAATGAGTAAAATCATAATTGAAGTGTCACTTAGGTGGTAGAGGGTGTCAACCATATGCATGTATTAGTGACCTTTGGAATATAATAAATTTTTATAGTATATGTTAAAACAACACACCACAATATGGATTATATTATAATTTATCAGTATCATGTACCAACTACTGTAAGAATGTAGTAGTACAAAAATTTGGGAGTTCATTTGCATCAATATGAATATGTTATCAATAAGCACCTTAAATATATTATTGAACAGTAAAAATATCCTATTGTTAGACACTTAGGACCTATATGTGTTGTATTTATGTGTTGAGTTATATTAGAACTTAGTGACAATTGTTATTATTATAGTGTAATTAACTTAATTATATTTTAATTCTCAAATTTTTAAAATATCATGTCATTTTATAATATCTAAAATGATCATCATCTATAGGGATTGTATACAAAAAAACCTCATGCATAAATCCAACACATTTGTGTAATGTAGATGATATTTATTCCATGGTTTATATCTAAGGTTAGCTAGAAATAAATTTATAGGATAGATTATTAGGCATGACCTAAAATATAGTAGACATTATCTTAGGTGCTAGTTATACATCCGATAATATTGTCCCAAGTACCTATTATAGGTTCAATTTGCACCCATAGAGAGAGTTATTCAAACTCCCTCCAATTGAGCTACATAATGGGGACAACCTTAGGCTATGGATATCTTGTGGTGAGGTTAAACCTCTAGAGTAGGATGGATTCCTCTTTGATGCTCATCTAAAACTAATGCTAAACTATTGATTCATAGGGAAATAGGTTAGAAAGAGGATAAGGGATCCTAGAAAAGTTAACCAAGTAATACACCAAATAAAAATGGTAGACTCCAATAAGCTTGAACCCACACTAGATCTGTAGAAGATAATGCTAGCTCACATAACCTTAAGATCATTCTATTTACATAAGTATTTCATAGAAGAGGTTAAAGAAGCAATGAATGTAAATAAAGAGGATTCATAAGACTCACTAAAAGCTCACATTAATGGTAGAAAGAACACTAATATAGACCTACAACTCAGCTTGAATGTACCTTAGAAAAGGTGCAAGAAATAAAGACCATGGATGAGGAAGATTATCCTTCACACAATTCGATAGTGCACAACCCACTCAACATAGACCCAAGGCAAGAGATAGGCAAATAAATTCTTATATTGCATCAAGAGGTAGTTCTTAAAAATGCTTGATAGGGTCGATCCTAATCAATATGAGCATATTTTGAAATATCTTATAGAGTATCCCTATCTCCCAAAAAGATAAAAAGTCTAAAATCTGAGAACCCCTTCAATGGGAATGAGACTAGTATATATAGGAGAAGAGAGAGAGAGAGAGAAATAATATGAGAGCACACCATTAGAGAGGGAACACACTGTCTTGGGTCATTAATTGAACTTGAGCTACCACTTTTTGTTCTTTAGATAATGAAAGCCTTGACACCTTTTTGATTAGTTAGGACACTCCACATGGCTCATTGAGTGAGAAAGTCCCTAAAGGTTTCAATGATGCATTGAATGCCCTTAGCTATAGTTCCCAATGCTATACTTTTTCTTTGATCCTTCATGCCATATCTCACTTGAAGATAAAACTTCATGCTCGTGGATCTGATAGAATAATGGCTTTGTGCATTTTAGGTGGTTTCTTGTAAAAAACATGGCCATGTTGAAGGACAAGGAACCTTTTCATTAATCATATATCTACCCTATCTCCATGTTTGGATCATATGTTTATCTTATAGATAAGAAAACTAATCTAAGATTATTGGTGTTCCTATAACTACCATATTAATATAGACCTATAGACCATATATCCCCTTTTCATAGGTTATAATAGGTCAAAATAGATCCATTCTATCTTTGTAGGAACCAAGAGTTCATTTTATACATAGACCCTCCTTTAACAATGGTGAACACCATCATAGATGAACCCTAGAAGCTATAAAATTTCAAACTAGAGGTCCATATTAAGCTCTAATGGCAGTCCCTTTATGTTCTTTATACTTGGATTCATGTTTGTGGCCTTTCAATGGTGTTTAAATGAGATTTAATGGTGATGTAATGACCCTACAAGACCTACTTTCCTTGGTCAAAAATGGTTCCTCAACTTCCATAAAAAGTCCTAGGCTCACATTTGTTTTAATTGGCTATCAATATCTAACTCAGCTCATTGATATATTTACCTTTGATTGTATCATCAATCTTGATCTAGATTGAGTGAGAGTCATCGATCATGTCCTTAACTTGTCAACTTTATCTAAGCTAGTGCCATTTGGAAGTCCTACATTTGCACTCAGGATCCTCTTATCAATCTATCACTTTATGAAATTATGATGTGTCAACCTCTCGATCTCATTGACCTTTTGACTCTTCTCAATTCATTTATCTTCCTTAGTATGAATAAATGCTAATCATTGGATCTAATTTGGTTTTAAAATAAATGGATATTTATTAGGTCTTAAAAATTGACATTCGTATGACTATCATTTGACATCCATGTAGATGTATTTAATGTCCCGCAGATCATCAAATTTAAGTTCTTATTGATGCTTAAATTTTCAACTAATCATGAACGTCATGGGAAGTTTCAAAGATGTAGGACTTGAACTTTGAAACAAAATCCATATTTTAAATAAGTTGGCTCTTCTCTTGGGGTTTGGTGTAAAGAGAAATAAAATAATGCATAAAAAGAGTATTTAAACTACTAAGGTGATACGCCAAGATTGGATTCCTTTACTGAACAACACAATGAAGAGTATTAACAGAGTTTACTAAAAATGATTAAAGAGCATAAATCATGATAAATAATTCCAACAAAGACTATAGACTAACCAAAGGCTCATAATAGAAAAAGTAACTTGGGTCATCATCTATTCTAATAACACAATATTAGTTTCAACAATTTTTCATAAAAATATTAAAGATTATGCAACATGATTAATAATCTTAGTATTTATGTGAAACTAAAAAAAGGCTTATAGTAAAAAATAATAAGCACTATTGAAAATCAGACTATTATTGAATATAAAACCACTCTCTCTTTATATAAGAAAAAAGTACATAAGGCAAAATGCATAGAATACAATCTTCAAACTCTCAAGAGAGGCAACTGCTAAGGTAGTCAAATGCTTCAAATACTATCTCTTAAAACTCTGTATTGGTCTAGATGAATCTTTAGTCCCTTTTTCTCCTCCTTTTTAATCTACTTATATCCCAAAAAAAAACCACTGTGAGTCACTACCACTTGCCCAAGTTCTAACTGCTTGTCCACAAATTTTGGGTTTGAGAAACTGCATGCCATTGGAGTTGAACCACCTGGGGATTATTTTTGTTATTTATTATAATTTTCCCTCTCATTCAATTTTAATGTTATTCTTCATTTGTCTTTAGCATGTAGTCTCCCCAAACATGGACACATGGAGGCTTTTGTGGCCTTTTAAAGTCATTGAGACTCTTTCCTACTCTTTTCTTAGATTTTAGCATTAGCGACTCTTGGAGGTTCTGCACCATTATACCTCTGGATCCTAACCAAGCCATTGATCCTTTTCCTACCATCTACAAGCTACACATGGAAGCCTTTCACAAATTGGGATGTATTTGATATTTGCCTTGGCTCTAAGGAGCATCGTGGTGACACATAGATACCCTCCATATGCTTCTTACTCTCCTATTGACTTTTGACTCAAAGTAAAATGTCATTTAACCATGTGTTAGTCTCACACTCAACAAAGGCTTATAAAAAATCTTTTTCCTTTGAGGAAGTTCAAGGTGAAAAGTGACATTAATACATGTTTATTTGAATCTTGAAACCTTTTGCCAAGCTTTATCAAAAGGACACTCCATGAATCTTGGTACCTACCATTCGATTCACTACTGGGACTTTTATTTTGATAAAAGAATTGCCATTGCACCACATGTCTACCATACAGAAGATGAAGGCTCTTTTTCATTCCTTTAAGCTAAAAACAACATTGAAGAAACATGTGGATACCCTATGTGTTTAGCTCTATACTTAGGCTATTCTAGCCTCAAAACTTAGAATGCTATATGGTACTTAACCAAAAGAAAAAATGAGAGTCTCGAGTATAAAACAAAACTTTGTAAAAAATAATTCTATAATTCATGGTGACTCTCAGGGGATTCATGCCTACATGGAAGAATCCTTAGCCTTGCCTAACCAAAAAGATGCCCAAAATTGTGGTTTTCATCACTATTCCCTTAGAAATTTTGTAGTGATGTTTAGTACCTAGTCCATTTTAGCTCTGTTAGGTACTCCCACTTATATAAAGCTTAAAAATCTCTATCTAGATTAATAATCTCCTTATGAGAAACGGATTGGAGACCTTACACCATGGAATGTAATTGGTACTCTAGTTTGGTCATTAGAGCCAAAATTGACTTCACCTTAATGACATTGGAAGAGTCACTCAAATACTAAAAAATAATATGATCATTTTGCTTCTCGACTAATAGATTTTGTATTTAGTCTTCCATCATGATAGTGGTGTCATTAGGGAAAGGGGAAGGGAGTCCCAACTGAACCAAACCTTCAATGTGCCCCTTCATTCGTTTGACCCCTTCCTTTAAGATATTTAGTATATTCTTACATTTGAAAGCAACCTTATTATAGCTCAAAATCTCACTGACCTTCCCTGCATCTATTCTTCTATGGATGACTCGAACTACCTAAAGGCTCTCCTCTATTATATCATATATTTTTTGAATCAACACCTATGATTCAAGAACCTTAGTTGAGATCAATAACATGATCTTCTCGATAGAGGAATCTACCCTTAAGCACAATTTTTTTGCATCAAATATGAAGTTGAGTGTAGGCCTAAGCTGGGTAACATTAGTGGAGATCCTTGAGCATCAAGAAACATAGAGCCCATCACCATCTTGACAATACCTATTGCCTTAGGTTGTTTCACTAACTATTGGGTTAATTGGGTGACCTTATCTTCTACCACATTTCACCTAACCTACAAGCTAGTCTTTTCTATCTCTACAACACTTAGATTATATTAAAGCTATGATGCCTTTGTTGTCTTGTCACTACTTTATTTCTCTAAGATCTTCTCTTACTCCAAAAGGTTTGTAGATGCCTTGATTGAATCAAGCTCCTTTTGGAGTGTGGCTATTTTTTCTTCTAAAATCCTCAAAACTTATTTGGATATTACTCTTTTTAAGTCACTATTGAGTTGGGAAATTTATTTTCCTTTGACCTTAAGCTCTAGGTTTAAATGACTTACTATGTTTTGGGCTTTAGTTAAGCCTAATTTTGCCTTCTGGATCTGATTGGATATTTTTAAATAATTTGTGGCAACCACAGTAGTAGTCTCCTTCATTAGCTCCACTTTGTACTATAGACTAAACTGAGTTAGGTCCATTGCCACTACACTCATTATATAATCCTTAGGCTGTATTTGCTTGAGTGGCTTACTCACATTAGGGACCATGTGGGTGATAGTGAGGGAATGCTGATTGTGGTCATAAAATGACCACATTTGCTATGTGGCCATAGACTTCATCTCCTTATTTCTCTACTTTTCCTTTCTTCCCTCTCTAACCTTCTTTTCCAAGTTAGATTGGGCATAGAATTTTGAGGAAGAGGCCAAAATACCAACCAAAAAAGGATACCCATGGGGTAAACCATAAATCACACTGATGGACTAATGGGGTTGATCTTGTGAGGGAGATGGGTTTGTCAAGAACCCAAGAGAAAAGGTTGGAAAACTCAACTGTTGGGAAATGAGAGTGAAGGGGGAATCAGATGGCATTAATGATTAAGTAGGTATAGCCAAGAGGGCCAAGGATTCCAATACATGTAAATGGGGTGGCATTAATAGAGTCTAAGTTGAAGATTAAGGCAGAGTCATGTATGAGGCAAGCTTTGCCTCTTTTTCTTTGTCTCCCTCTTGAAACATTATTTTTCACTTCTTCTTCTCAAGGATCTTCAATGGATCCTCTCATATTACTTATACTATTAACAACTAAGATTAGTCCAAAAATTCTTGTGTAGAAGATGTTGTTTAAAGGGGATCTTAAGGGGCCACCACTGTAGGGGCTTCTAAAGTAAGGTGGGACATCCTTATCTTTCCACTTCACTAAGTAGTAGTGGCTAGGTTGAAGTAGTGTGTGCCACTATAGACGCCTCTATCTCTTGAGACTCCCTTTGAGGATTTAAAATATTTCTATTATCTAGACTAGAAACTAGAGTAATATGAGACTCATCCCACAGGGTCTCCCATTAGGCATCTATGGGTACATCTTCAAAATTTTAGGTGAACTCACTGATCTCTTGCCTATACCTCTAGTAGGTGGCTATTTTTTCTTGAATCTAGTATATCATGATTAAATCTTATATTAAATCCTTATTCATGACCTTTTTTAGGTCAAAATTCTGAATGGGTTGATAAAAAGACTCCCATGGGGCAGTTGGGATATGCTGCAACTTCACATATAGGTCAGGTGTATCTCTCCTAAGAGACCTCTTATCCTTAAAAAACTTTTTACTCTCATGCCTAAAATGGGAATGAACCTTATTATTTTCAATCCAATATGTCATGAAGCCATCTAGGTCATATCTCCATAGGTCTTGAATTAAAACTAATCCATAAGCAACTAGTTTCTTATTCAGGATAAATTTTGCCTATCTCTTCACTATAATAATGTTGTACCTAGTCAACAAGATGTCATGGAAAGCCCTATTATTTTTTCCTACTCCAAAATTATAGTCAATGAACACTAATTTCCATGCCACTTCCAAGCCTACTATTCTATTGGTCAAAACTTTGGGAAGCATAAAAGGTTCCTCCTCAAAACCATGAACCTTAATGAAAGAATGATGGGCCCTAAAAAAGAAATCATAAGGGTGATGGGCATCAGACAAGGCAACCCTAAAGGAGTCATTAATTCTATTATTTATTCCCTCTAAATCCATTTCCCTCATTAGTGGTTCCAAAAAATTCTCAACAAACTCATATGTGTCTGATGACTCTAACAATACATGAGTCCATATAAACATGGGGATAACCTTGTGGGGCTCTACTACTTCAAAGTCCCATAGAGTCAAATCCATATGATGCTAGAAAAATTGGGTATTTTGATAAAGAATAAGGTGGAAAAGATATGAAGAATACTTGAAGGTAGGGTGAACACTAAAATTACCCAGTTATTGGCTCATGATGTAGGTGATGTGCTTTATAAAATTGAACTTGTATGCTTGTGACCTAGAGAGGGTCTTTAGATAAAAAATGGCTACTAGTTGCCAGTCATGCACCGTTCCATCACTATTCTCTCCCAAAAATGAAGGTGAGCATTGAACATACATATTGGGAATTTGGAGATAGCCTACCTTTCTCAAAGGGTGAGGATGAAGTTTGAGTACTGTCTTCTGCTAGATGTAGCTCCTTATTTAAGAGTACTTGTTTTTAGTGTACCTAAGACCAAACATGCATCAGTTAAGTCATGTCATAAAATTTGGTAGAAGGATAATTATATAGACCTAACATGTCATGGATATCTTGGGGGGGTGATCACTACCTTAATCAATCCTTTTTGAAATGTCACACTTGTGGGGTCAAAAATTTGTGCACATAATTCCACCAATTTAGGGTATGGGTACACTGTGGGTACTATATATTGAGCTATCCCTGATGTCCAAAACCTCATAATATAGGTTTTAAGCATCTTTTGATTCATAATTTTGGCATGCACCACCTCTTTAAGGGTCTTAGTCTTTTTTATTAAAATAGGGTAAAAAATTTCATCTACATTGTCAAGGACAAGTGAAGAGTCCTGGGAGACACCTTTGATCACTGCTTTGGTTCTTGGGAATATAAATTTGGACTATGTATGAACTTAGGAATATGAATTCGATGTTATTGATGTGGTGGCTATTTTGACTAAACTCATTGTGGTGATAATACTCTTTGCTGCTCTTTGGTTCAATTCCTATGCTCGATTAGATTTAGATGTTATCTCTATGTTTATCTCTGAGTAAACACTTTGCTTAATGGTGAAGAATAATGAGACCCAAATTCTCATTTAACTTCATTACTTCCATGAGCAATAATTAATGAATTTCTTTGATGGATAGTCATGTCTCATTAAAACTTACATCAAGTCATCAAAAAATAAATCTTTGAGATTCTCAATTTAAAATTCAAAAATTTAACATTAAAGACCCTTGAGAACCCATTAGATAGGTATCCTCTTAATAATGTAATAGGAGCCAAATCACAAGGGATTATAGAGATCCTTCATGGCTGACACATGTTCTAAGAAAATTTATTTAAAAGAGAGATGGGTGAACAACCTCAAAACAAGAAAACTGAATTGAAACTAGCTTAGCCATGATACATTAGTCACATGATTCTTATACAAAGAGTTTAAGGAAAATCCCATTAACAATAATATATAGAGATTCTCCCTTCATCATCTCCAATTCATAAGTGTTACACTGCTTACAATAAATTATCTTGATGAGGCCTATCCACAAAGAATCAAACTTATCATGGTTTTTGGGTTTATCTGCTTTCACATCCCATTTTAAGACCCATGCACCAATTTTAAAATTAGGCTCTAAATTTCTTTGGTCAAACCAACATTTGATAGTTTTTTGTCAAATTATCATTGACTCATGTTTTGATTCTCTTTTCTCCTAAATCTCCAACAACTTTGCTAGTCTAACTTGCATTGGACCATTTTCTTCAACTTCTATTTGATTTACCAACTACAAGGCTATAAATTCAATATAAATAGACATTATTGCCCCTTTTCTATATAAAAAATCATATGGAGAGGCTTTTATTACCTACTTAGGTGTTATCTAATCTACCCATGAAGCCATATTTATGTATTCATGCCATCTTATTTTGTTTTCATTCCCCATTATCTTGATGAGTCTAATCAGGTTCTTGTTAATTGACTCTAGCAAACCATTCCCTTGTGGATAATAATTTGACAAAGTCCTTAGGTATATACCATTTTTCAATGCAAAATCAGACACTTTGGACCCTAGGAATGCCTTAGCATTATCAGATATAATAGTGTGAGGAGGTCCAAACTTGGTCATAATTTCTTATAGGAGATCTAGAATCACATTCTCTGTTGCTTCTTTTAAGGGTACTACTTCTATCCACCTTGTGAAATAATCTATTTTGGTAAGGATCCACTTGTGTCCCATGCTTGAAATTGGATTAATCATCCCAATAAAATCCAAACCCCATTGTGTAAAGGGATCTTCAAAAATTATAGGGCTGAGTGGCAACACAACATTTCTTCTCTTATCAATGTAAAAATGACAAGATTGAAACTTACTAACCATAGTATGACAATCAAAAAACATAGTGGGCCAGAAATACCTTACTTGAAGTATCTTGATAGTTGTGGTCCTTGTATAAAAATGGCCTCTAGATGTTCCATAATGAATTTCATGCAAAACCTTTCTAGTTTCTTCCCCATCTATGTATCTGAGTATGATCCCATCAAAATTCCTTTTGAAAAAGAAAAGGTCTATCAGAATAAAGCAAGACCCCTGTTGTTGATAGAATATTCTTTTCTTGTAGGTTAGATGACTCATATATTAGCCATTCTTTATGAAATTAACCCTATCAATCACCTAAGACTCTAATTTATTTTCTTGTATTCAGAGTACAGTTTCTTTAATGGCTCATTCTTCTGTTAGAGTTTCAGAATCTTGAGTAAGGTATTGACACAAGCCCCTCCCTCATATTAATTTAGTGGGTTTGACTTCAATATCATATTATAACATCTTAGTTATCTAATTGGTTCTCTTTTTGATGATTTCACCCTCCATTATGTATTCTCTAACACTTGAATGTGTTACAAATATTATGATCTTATTACTAGTAACTAAGTGCCTAAATTTTTTGAGTCCTTTAACATTAGCATAAGCTTGCCTCTCAACAAAATTATAACTTAATTCATAGTCTTGGACAGTCCTTGAGAAGAAGGAAATCAGATGTTCTCATTATTCTATGTCCTTTTGGGTTAGGACTAACGCTATTCTATGTTCTCCCCCATAGAAATACATGATGAAATCTTTTAAGAAATTAGGGCTGCATAGGGTTAGGGTAGATGCAATTACCATTTGATACTCTCAAAATATTGTCTCCCTTCAACCATATATTTAAAACTAAGATCCTTTTTCAGAATTAGGGTGATGTGTCTAACCATTATAGCAAAGTTTGAAATGAATCTACTTCCAAAGTTAATCTTCGCAAGGAAAGATTGTTCCACTTTCATGTTTACCATTAGGGATAAATCTAGTATTTCCTTGACTCTTTATAGATCTATGGAGATCCCTTATTTTGAGAAAATGTGTCTAAGTAAGTTCCCTTGAGGTACTCTAAACAAACATTTTTTAGGGTTTAAAGAGATCCCATATTCTTGGTACTTTTGAAAAATAGACTCTAATTAATCAAAATGATCCTCGACTGACCTAGTGAAGATAGTGAGATCATCAAGATAAATTAAAATTGATTTATTTATTAATTACCCAAAGGTAATGTCTATATATATTTGGAACATAAACCTTGCATTGGAGAGTTTTAATGGAATTTTAGCATAATAAAAATTTCCCCACTTTGTTGTGAAAGTGGTATTATGTCGATCTTCTTCTACTAACCATATCTGATTATAACTTGAGAAGCCATCTAATAAGGAAAAATTATCTACTCCCACCATAGTTTTTAGATTATATTACATTGAGGATAAATGGTAGTGATCCTTAATAAAGGCCTTAATGAGAGCCCTAATGTACACATAGAGTCTAATCTCTCCATTATTTTTCCTTACTGGGACCAAGTTGGAAACCCATGTGGAGTGCTTAATGGGGAAGATAATCCTAGACCCCAATAATTTCTTGAGATCTTATACCATGAGAGACTTTATCCTTGGATTAACTAGCCTTTGCTTTTGGTAAATAGGTTTTGATCCTTTAATTAGGTCAATAGTATGTTTGACAATCTCTCTCTTATAACCATGGATATACTTTTATGTCCATAACATTACCTTATCCTATTTGTGACATAAAGTCACCAATATTGATTTTTAATTTTAAGTGGTCACCTTTAGAAATTTCAACTTTCTCCCATTTGAGACTTTAGGTTTAGAGTAATCCACTTTACTATTGAGACCAACACCCTCTATCTTTATTTTTTAAGGAGGACCCCATTATTTGTTTTCAGACAGTCTATATTTTGGATTGAATGTGAAGAGTTGTCTTATCTTAGATTTTAAAGGCAAATCAATTTTAAAAGGGGAACATGTGCTTTGATGAATTTGATCATGTTTACATTTCATGGTTAAAAATTACTAATAATTGTCTTTAAGGTGATTAGTTGTAGGTTCTATGGAAGAAGCTAGGATTCATAAGGAACAAACCCTAAAGGGGGTTTGAATTTGAATATTTGTAAAAAATACTAGAGGGAAATTTTATTTCCTTTTGATTAAATAATCCTAAGTCTAACTTTGTATTAAGCTTCAAATATGTTTTTTCTTTAAAATATGATCGAATATTAATATAAACCCTTAGGCTAAACTTTATACATAATCAGGTATTAATTTAAAGCTTATGCTCTTCTATAGATCTAATGGTAATCACATGTTTATTGGATTTGATCCAACGGTGTGACAAGCATAAAGTATTTTAAAAAGGACATATAGTTAATGATTTGGGCCTAGTGAATATCTAATGGTGATCATTTGATCAAATGATTTTATCTAATGGTATGCATTAAATTTGACACCCAAAAGGATGTTTATATCTGTTAACCACTCAGGGCTTGATTCGATGGTTCACATTGCCTCAGAGGTTCTAATCTAATGGTGTGCATCAACCCAAAAGATTTAGGATATCCCAAAGGATTTATATGTAGCACTCATTCATTAGAATAGAAAAGTTTATTGTCTTAATATTGATAGGTTCACTCCTATCATTTGACATCTGTGAGGACGTATTCAATGGGACTGAACCCATCAAATTTAAACTAAACAATCTTGGAAGCCTTAGGATCTCCTAAATGCTTTATGCATGATACTCATTCATTGGACCACAAAATTTTATTGTCTTAAAATTGACAGGTTCACTCCTCTCATTTGATGTCCATGAGGACGTATTTGACGTGATCAAACCCATCAAATTTAACTTAGACAATCCCTGAAGCCTTGGGAATTCATGAGGGTTTTGCACATGGAATTTATTTATTGGATCAATAAATTACAATAAATTACAATATATTAAATTTGACAAGTTTTCTCCCATCATTTGACATCTATGAGGACATATTTGACGTGACCAAACAAGTCAAATTTAACTTAGACAATTTTTATAGCCTAATCAAAGGGGGTATTTCTAAAAACCTTTTAAGAAATTCCTAGATTTTTATGAAGACAAAATTAATATATAAAGATCTTAGCCTAAGTCATTTTGTGTTTTTTAAACATAAAATTTCAAATTATGTTTTTAAACCTAAGATTTATATGATCATATAACTGATTAAAAGGTAAGCATTTTATAAGATCTAACAGTGATCACTTGTTCACTAGATTTGATCTAATGGTGCATTGAAGTTGAGGACTTTTCAAAGGCCTCATGAGATTGACACATGGCACAATCAATAAGATCAAAGATAAAGAACAAATGAAATGAGAGGACCTAGATTTATCTTTTCAAAGCAACATAAAGGGGAATTTTGAAAACCAATAGTCACTCTTTAAATGACATTTATGAAATTTGCCATAAAAGGCATGGAACCCTGCCACATAAGCTCCATGTAAGTATGGACGATCAAAATGAAAGAGATATCATGATTAAAAACATAGAAGACATGATATTAAGGTTACATCATATCTAAAGCACATATGAGATCAAAATTGGATGTTCTGGTCATTAAAGCCAAAAACCTTGAACCCTCTATAAAGAAGGCCAGAGTTGGTTTAATTGATTATGTGAAACTTGAGATAATTATGAACTAAATCTAGAGAAATTACTTTAGTAATAAATTTGATAGCTTTGCAACTAAAATTCAATGTTATCAATGACAACAGGTAGACAACATATGAAGATTGAAGTAGAACTTTATCTAACTTTAGATAGTGAAGGAAGGGTCTTTAGAGATAGAATTGGATTTAACAGCCTTGAAGGTGCATAGAATTATAAATTTGTCTAAATTATTATTCTTTATAGAGGATTTGTCACCAATTTACAAATAATAAAATAGGAATTCTTATTATACCAAAGATACAAGGATTTAGTATCAATTCAAATGGCATGCCTTCATCATGCAGCTACTAAACCAGAGGTAATGCATTGCATTGATCTTATTGTTCCTATTTTCATTGAATATAGAATATATGGAGAATGGATTATTCATGAAGGAAGTATAAACAAAGTTTCATGCATAGCTCCCATGGCCTTTGAGACTTATTATAAGCTCCCTTTGCCTCATGCTGATCTCCCTTCCTTGAAATAATGGACAAATTCCCAAAACTTGGATTCAGTCCTCTCACCTTGATTAATCCAAGGTTCCCATGTTTTCAAGACCTTAAATGGTGAGATTCCTATATCCCAATTCAAGGAAGGTGTTAGGGTATCTATGGGTTTATTTAATAGATCCTTTGGTGCCTCTTATACTACTTATTTAAGTAAGGTTTGGGTATCCTATGTCCATTGCATGTTGGAGTGGAAATTAACCCCTCCTATTAGAGACTTAATAAGTTTCTTCTTGGTGAAACAATTTACAACAATAAAAAGAAAGACTTCTAAGAAATTATTTATGATGTCTTACCTATTGGATGCACTCCTAGACTCTACTAATTTCCCTAACATTCAAAATTGGTCCCTTGATGGTAGATCTACCATTTCCCATCATTAATCCAAATTAAATATATTTAAATACATGAATCACATGTAGTTCATATGTGATGGTATCTTCCTAGTCATTTTTGAGGCAATCACTGGTGTCCCTATGCCCAAGCTTCATCCTCTAATCAAAAGACAAGTAGATACCATAGGGGATGTGTGGTTATATCTAGATTACACTATAATAAGGATAGAGGGAATCATGGTTCAGCCATACATATTGCCTATATATGTGCCTAGTAAGCTTGTAGAGAAAGAAATTGCTTATCAAATCATCCATGGAATGGATTAGCACTACAAAATGAATATAAAATCTCAAGTTCATCCCTTTCCACTAGACATTGGCAGAATTGTAATCAAGGATTTGAAATAGCTAGAGATCATGGTGGTGCACAATAACTCTTTTGATTTTCATCTATATGATCTTACGATGTGGGACCCCAATGATAAAGTGGATAACCATATTTAGGATAAAAAGGTCCCAAAGGCTAAATACAAACATCAATCAGGTGTGGGAGATGGCATTTACACAAAGTGAAAGAAATTTGAAGAAGCCTTGTCTAGGGTTAAACTATAACATAAATTTAGAACATAGGCTAGTTAAGGATAATAAGCCTTCTAGAGAAATATGGTAGTTACATCCTTTATAGTATCACTTGTTGCCAGGACCATCTAGGACTACACATCAAGAACCACCTATTGAGGGATAATCTTCTAAGCCTCAGAAAGGAGAATTGATAAATTTATCCCAAATTTGGCAACTTGGGGATGCAGAGGGAAAAGGTAAATCTTTAGTTGAAAAGTCCAACATTGAGCATAGACCTAGTGAAGGTCCCAAAATTTAGGCATCCCCACCAAATCCTTCTTCCCCAATAGAGGTTATTAAAATGATTACTTTGGAATCTAGATAAATAGTAGAAAGTTCCCTTATTAATATCATAGCTTCTTATGGTTCAAATAAGGAAGAATACCCATCTGAGGAAGTAGGTAAGGAATTAGTTCCATTAGGTAGTGGAAAGAGATAGGTAGAAATAGCCTTAGTTCCTTTGGATGCAAGAAAGAGGCCTAGGTTAACTTTCACTCACCCCACGAGTGAAATAAACCTCTTCAGTGATGAGAATCCTATTTATGAACCAGCCATTCTTGATTGGTTTATTTATGGGAAGTTGTAGAAAATCCCATCTTTTTCTCCTTCACTAGCTTTGACTCGAGTGGACATAGGTGTTTAGGATAATGTCAAGCCTTGTATTCAGGATATGTTAAAAAAAAAATCAAAGAAAAGTAGCTATATTCTTCACAACAAAGAAATCCAATGGGTTGGTACCCTAGGATCCTCTAAGAGTTCAAATGTAGAGATTCCTAAATAACCACAGGTGAAAGAAATTGAACCATAGGTATAATTTAATCTAGATACATCAACTCTTGAGAGATTAGAGACCAATAAAATTACTATTGGTACTAAAGAGTTCACCTTTTAGAAGGTGGAACCATTATTAGGTTTAACTCCTATTATAGGGTAGGCAGTAGGGAAGTATCCTCTTTTTCAAGATGATGTAGCTAGTATGGTAATAACCTAGTCAACAATGACGTTGGCTAGAGTTTAAGGAATGAAGTAGAGGATTCTCAACTTGGAGAAATAAAATCAAGATTTAGAAGCTCAGGGCCTCCTTTTAATTCTTGAAGACATATTACAAGCGTTGCATGTATCCTTGATAGATGCATTCAAGAATTTGAAAACATCAAGTCTATATTAAGTGCTTTGGACCATCAAGCTAAGATGGCACAAGACTTAATCACCCAATGGAATAATTTTCAAGCTTAGATGGAGGAGCTCATAAATGTGTATAAGATAAAGTAGGTATTGGACTTCAAGATTATCAAACTTAGACATCTAGATATCTTCATAGTAGTTTTGATAGATAAACAAGAGGATTTGATCACCTAGAGAAATGATGTTAAGGACTTCATCAGGAGAGACATAGACTTTGTAAACTAGATTGAGAAACTTCTATGGAATCTATTAGATAACCCTTCTAAAACCATTACTATAGGCCTGATTAATGATGAAGAATTCAAGCAGAGGGTTGGCACTCACATCCAAAACATCAAAAACAACAAAGGTCATTTAACTAAGGACAACTAGAAGACCTTTTTTACCATTATTTTTGGAGGAAAGCAAATTACAGAAGCATAATATATCAAATAATTTGTATCTTAGGTAGGTAGTGAATTTGACAAGTTAATAGATAAAGAAGAGGATTGTCTAATGAAGTCTGGAGTAGATTTTGAGCTAATCAAGGAACAATACACCAAGGTGAAAGACTTTGTTAGATAGGGATAATTGAAGGGCCCACCAATGAGATTCTTAAGAGAATTTTCTTTTTATAAAGTATATGCTAGTCTGTTAGCATATAATCTTTCTTGTCATGTTGACATGTGACCTTCCACATTGTATCTTTATATTAAGGATAACTATCCTTATTTGCATGTTGATATTTAAAAAGTTAACTAGTTAATTGCCTATGTTTCTTATAAATAGGTAGATGGTTACCATTTGTAAGAGAGAGTTTTTGAGAAATTGATACTAGGAGAATTTAATACAACTAAGGATTTCTGAAAAGATTGTATAGATAGTTTTGTTAAATGTCTATGCTATCTCTCAATTATGGAAATTCATGTTGAATTTGAATTATTATTCTTGTTTTGAGTCATATTATTTGTCATACAAAAGTTAATTTGTGTTGAATTCTAGATTAATTTTTAATATTTCAAGTATACTTCATTTTATTTGCTCTACATTTGGATGTACTTATGTTATTTAGATCATAATAGCAAACTTTTAAAGTAAACTTGGTTCTTACTTATGATTCATACTATTCCTTTGAATCTTACCTGATTTGTGATGTAATTTGATCTTATGTTATTTTATAACATAAATTGGTTTAATGTGTACTCAACATAATTTTAATCTTGTCATAATATTTGATATGAAAACCTACAATCATGTCTCTTTCTTCCTTACCCTTCCTTTTTCTTATTTTTTCATTAAGATTTACTTTAGCTTAAATATCATTGTTAATAATAATTTAGTTTAACTTCCAAGTCATAGAATTTATTAAGTATTCAAATTTTTAATACCTTAGTGGCTACTAACCACTAAATCAAATAAATATTGTGGACAGTTTTCATAATTTGCTTCTATTTCACCATAGACAATCGCTGAATAGTCACAAACTACAACTCATGACATGGATTCTTAGAATCCTAAAATGAGAAGTGTTATTTAACACTAAGAGAACCTATGGTATAGTTTAAAGCATCAACAAGAGAAGCTCCACTAGCATTAGGAGGTCCTCATTGAAGATACTTAATATCTTTCACATGTATTTGATCAAATATATCTGCATTTTACATGATTATGTTTTTAACATAAATTGTGTAGAGATTGGTGACCTTTGTGAAAATATGGATTTTGTTGCTAAGAATTTATTAGAATTTGGAGTTAGGATGGCTTATTTTATTCAAAATTGATAATTCTTTTACAATAATAGGTTTATTTGAGTCATAAGTTGTAAAGATTGGTCATCTTTGCATAAGTCAGTAATTCTTTGCACTTGTTTAGTTAAAGATTGATGTCCTTTGTCCTCTTATGAACAATTTTTTTCAAATTAAGCTTAGTGTGCATATTATTTGTCATTATTTTGAAATTAATGTGTTACACTATGTTTTAAAATAGGATCCTTAATATTCAAGCTGAAATTATGAAAGATTAGGAATAGATCACATTAAGAGACTAGAGAACCCTTGATCAAACTCAAAATTCATAGGACTAGAAAAGATAGAGGAAGACGTAGGTCTTCTAAATATTTACCATCATCACCTTTTCAAGGGATTTCTATGTTTTATCTTTATTTAAACATGGCATGGCTTGGAATTTCTCTTATCAATATACTAGGTAGGGTTCATGATTTACCATATAATCTTGAAAAATATTTACCAATATTTAGTCCAACTAGTATTATGATTGTTGAAGAACATGTTAAATCTTTTGAAGCTGAATTAAGATTATTAAATGTTATTCATGAAGATTTAGCTTGTAGGTTATTCCTTTTTACATTCAAAGATGCTACATATGAATGGTTCCTTAATCTACTTGACAATTGTATTATCTCATGGAATAACTTTGACACAATTTTAATTGATCAATTTGGAAAGATCATAAGCCCTTGTGTCATCTATCATCAATTTACAACTATTAAGAGAGATAAAATTTAACCTATTAGGTCCTTTAATGTTAGGTTCTAAAAAATGTTTAGTCAGACCATGGATCCATATAAACCTAATGAAGCTTTAGCTTTGGAGGTTTATAAAGATGTTGTTGACCCCATAACTTATGTGTTTCTAAAGATATCCCTTCCACTTATTATTACATTGGCTCAATCTTATTTTGAAGAAGTGGTTATTAGTGACCAAATGTAATCCCAAGGATAGATGGCTTATTCTATCCCAAATGTTAATCCTCAAATGCCTACATTAAAACTTTTCCCAAATAATAACCAAAATACTCCAACATTAAACCAATTTCTTGCTTTGAATGTGTTGCCTACTAGTCATGCTACCCCTAATAAAAATTTAGGTTTCTTAAGCCATCAAGTTACCAATAGATTTCATGACAATGACCAAAAGTATTTAGTGCCTATTAATGGTATCAATAGTAACCAAGGTTAAAATACTAAGGTTTCAAAAAATGAGAATGAGTCTATATTGAAAATGATATAGAAGCTTAACACTAATTTTTTGCAATTACAAAAATAATTTGGTGATACTAATGACAATTTTGGAAGGAACTTCACTTTTCAAAATTTCAATAGGACTAGGAATAGGTTTTAGAATGATAGTTTCTATAATAACAAAGCTAATGATCCTTTTCCTAGAAAAGATAATATGGATATAAACCTCACTAATATTGCCTTACAAGATTACTATAGGGTGCATGATACTTCCAAGCTTGGTAAGATTGATTGAATTGAGTTTTGAAAATCTTTTGAAGCTTTTCAAGAAGAAATTGACACATTTGAAGTGGTTCCAAACAAAGATGTTGCTACGAATTCTTCTGAATCTAAACCATCTGACCAAGTTCGTATGGTATAAAATTTTCAATTCCTTTTTCAAGAGGATAATGAGTTTGAAAATGTTCTTGAGGAGATTCAATCATTCCAATTTTTTTTGAAGACATATCCTCTAGGAAATAGGGAATAAAAAAAACCATTGACTACCTCTACCACTCCTAACAATTATATAACCCTTCCAGACACTGTATCAAAGAATAATCCTGAACCCCCCTAGATGAAGTTCTTCTAAGCTAATTGTTGATCCTCCAAGTAAAACTTGCTACAATATTATGGAGGATATGAAAAGGATTAAAGCCAATATCACTCTACATGAGTTAACTCAGATCATAAAACAAAGATACTCTTGAAATCTTTATCGAAGAAAATTGAGAAGCCCCTAAGAATGATAGTGTAAATGTAATTACTCAAGCAATCAAAGCAAAGTCTCCACCTATTTTAGTAATAGTCAGGATATTTAGGAAGAATGTTCATAATTGTCTTTTAGATTTTGGAGATTTAACCAACATTATGCTTGTTGGGATATGTGAATAACTTGGGTTAACTCCAATCAAGTTTGACAGGGTAGTCACTCAATTGGACAAATTCAGAGTTAAGGTTATAGGAGAATTATTGAATGTGCATATATATATATAGCTATTGAACCAAGGGTTCAACAATTCATTGATATCTAAGTGGTATAAATTCCTAGTGCTTATGGATTGCTTTTGAGTAAAGAATGGACTAAGGATTTAAATGGCTATATGTCTATTGATTGCTCGCACTTATGGATTCCTTGGAAAGGTGTTCCAAATCAAATAAGATTGGAAAGGAAACCTTGAATGAAACACATGATAATATAATATAATGATTTTAATGAAAGGGTTAATTTCTTGGATTCTCATTTGGGAGTTTTCACTTTGAAAATTACAAAAGAACTAATTTCTAAGATTTCTCCTCAAATTCTTAGTTTGTGGAAGTTATGCATTAATGGTGCCAAGTGAAAATCATGATCAATATCTAGTATTATATTTATATATCCTTAAAAAAAGTAATACCATGTAGCTTATAAGTTACAATTACCTTGCACCAATAATTTAGCTGAGTATGAGGCCCTCATACTTGGATTGAAATTTTCCATTAAACATAAAGTTAAGGAGCTCCTTATCTATGGAGATTCTTAACTTGTGGTTAACCAAGTGAGTAATAAATATTAGTACACATTATCTTACTTAAAAAGATATAAGTTTAGGGTGTGGGACTTGATCGAATATTTTGATGCCTTCAATATCTTGGATGTTCTAAGAGAAGAAAATAAAGTTACTGATGAGCTTACCTCTATTGTATCTAACCTCATGCCTAATAATGATTCTCAAAGAATTAGTATTGAGATAGTACCATGTCCTTAAATTCTTGACAATGTAAATAATTTCCAAGTTTTCAATGATGATCAAAAAGTCATTGATTTCTTGACTACTTCTAGAGCTTTTGAAGCTCACATTATTGATGAAACTTCTCATGAGAAGGAACTTAATAATAAAATAATCTAATTAAGTGACAAGAATATACCTAAAGGGATGATTTCATTAGAAATACTATTTGATCTTAACAATATTTTTGAGGCAACTAAACAACCTAAGGTAAATGGTAGAGATTATCATGTGATGAACCTTGGTCCACATGATCAACCCTAAATGGTGAATATAGTGAAAGATTGAACTGAAATGGAAAATAGAAAAGCTATAGAGTTTTTCCAAAAAATACATGTATTCAATTTCTTGGTCTTATGAAGATTTGAAAATATTTGACCCAAGGGTTATTACTCATACTATACCTCTTCAAGAAAGTTGCAAACCTTTTAGATAGAAACAAAGGACAGTCAACCCTATTTTAGAACCCATGATTTTTAAAGAAGTAAATAAGATATTAGATGAAAGGATAGTGTTTCAAATTATAAATTCCACTTGGGTGGCAAAACTAGTCCCAGTTATAAAAAAGAATGGAGAAATAATATTGTGCATAGGTTTTAAGAATCTAAATAGAGCATCTAAAAAGGATAATTATCCTTTACCTTCTCTAGACTAGGTTATCCAAACTATTTTAGGATATTCCATGATGTAATTTTTGGATGGATTTTATAGATATAACCAAGTGCTTATTGCTCCAGAAGATAGGATCAAAACAACTTTTACCATTAAATGGGGAATATATGATTACAAGAGAATTCCTTTTGGATTAATTAATGTAGGGGCAACTTTTCAAAGGGCCATAGATCATGATTTCCAAGGTTTAGTGGGAAAGTGTATCATCATATATATGGATGATCTTACAGTATTTTATAAAAATAGAGAGGAAGATTTCATACATTTAAGATGAGTATTTGATAGATGCAAAAAGTATGTTGTATCTCTTAATCCCAAGAAAACTATATTCTATCACTGAAGAAAAATTGTTGGGACATGTCATTACCAAAGATGGGATTTATATAGATCTTGATAGATTAGAATCCATTTATGAAATTGGGTTTTCCAACATTCAAAAATAACTTAAGTCATTATTTGGAAAGATTAATTTTGTGAGGAAGTTTGTTTCAGGCTTTATTGAGATTGTCAAACCTTTGAATGATATGATTAAGAAAAATGCTATAATTTATTAGAATGAATAATATAAGAAGGCCTTCAATGACATTAAGAAATAAATAACTAAAGCTCCAATCATCATAAGTTCTAATTTCTGAAAATATTTCTATCTATATTCATTTGCTTTTGAGCATACTATGGCTACAGTGTTAACTCAAAAGGTTGATGAAAATGATCATCCCATAGATTTCATGAGCACAAAATTAAAAAATGAAAAAGTGAATTATTATATGATTGATAAGAAAAATTATGCATAGGTAAAGGTAGTAAAAAAACTTATACGTTATCTTCTTAGAAATAAGGTACATGCCATATTACCCGATCATGCTACAAAGCTTATGTTGAGTCAAAATGAGTTTGGAGAAAGAAGAGGTAAGTGGATGGAAATTATACAAGAATATGATATAGAGATGAAAATATCCAAATTAGTGAAATGTCAAAGTTTAGTTTAGATGATTGCTAGTATTAATCCAAAATGCCATGTCATGCAAATAGATCAACAAATCTTCCAACCCAGTGAGTGGTATGCCTCTATTATCAATTTACTTGTCAATGGTGTTTGTCCCCTAGGATTTATAAGAGAACAAAGAGATAATTTAGGCTTAAATTATCTCATTACCTCATTATGAATGGAGTATTATATAGGAGGAACTTTGAGGGAATTTATCTAAATTATTTAAGGAAGAAGCAACTTGGATTATGACTACTTTCCATGAGAAACTAGGAAGTGGACACCCTTTAGTAAGAACCATAACTCAAGATATTATTAGGGATGGATATTATTAGCCCACCCTATTCAAATATGCTTATAATCATGTAAGGGAGTGCCATTCATGGCATATTTTTAGTAAAAAAGAGCCAAAGGAAGTCATGCCTTTACAACCTGTGATGGTAGATAAACCTTTTGCACAATGGGGATTAGAATTTGTAAGAGTAATCAACCCCAATTATTCTAAAGGTCATAAGTATGTTCTAATTATTATGGATTATGGTACTAGGTGGACTAAGGTAGTAACCACCAAGAAATGCAGAATAAAGGAGGTGATCAATTTCTTAGAGGAAAATATTTATACTAGATTTGGAACCTCAGTTTATTTGGTTTGTGACAATGGATATGCATTCATTTATATTGAAATGATGGAATGGGATTATGACCAAGGCATTGCACTAAAGTTTTATTCTAATCAATACCCTCAAGGAAATGGTGTCTCTAAATCCACAAATAAAAATTTGATGAAAGCTATCAAAAAATCTACTGAAGATAGACCTAAAACATGGCATAAAATTCTTAAGATTACATTATGGGTAGATCAAATCAGGATAAAAAAAGCTCTAAAAACCTCACCATTTTTTTTGGTATATGGTCAAGAACCCATATTTCCCATAACCTTGAAGTTTCCTACATTCACATTCACGCAAGAATACATGGAAGATAGTCATAAAATTGTTAATTCTCAACTGTTAGACATTATTCAAATGGAAGATGTTAGTGAAAAGGCATTTATAGAATTTAGTAGGCACCAATCAACCATAAAAATATGGTTTGATAAAATATCTAAAGTAAAGGTGTTTAGGCAGGGAGATCTAGTCTTTCTTTGGGACAAAGCATCAGAACCTAAAGGCAAACATGGTAAATTCACCCCTTTATGGATTGGCCCATACCAAATTATAGAAATCTTGAGCAACAATACTTTTAGGTTGAAAGATCTCCAAGGAGTAGAGTTCACACTGCCTACTAATGGGAAATATCTCAAACATTATTTTGCTACTATCCCACCAGGGGTCTTCATATAATAAATGTGTAAGATTATTAAAGTTAGAGTAGGTAGGCTAGTTCATTTCTTTTCTTGCTTTGTTTTGTTTTTAACTTTTCTTATTGGGTTTGTATACATTTGTTTATTTATGTTTTGTTTTCCTTTCTTGCTTGGTGGTATTCCTTGGTTATGGTAGAATCTTGTGGTATTATTGTTTATTTGGAAATTTCTCAAGAGAGTGTGGTGAATTTTACAAAAGGTGAACATCAGGTCACAATAAAGTATCATGAAGAAACCAATGGCGCTAGTATAGATTGGTATATGAACTCAATGTCTTATAAAGATTTAAATCTTATTCTAAATTAAAACTTGGTTTTAAGAAGATTCATATGTATATGATGTGAATTTAGTTTGTTAACTCATATTCATGCTTACACTTAAAACATATCTTTGTCATGAACTCAAGTTTCAATCAAAGGATATTAACCTAAGGCTAGAACATTTGATCAAATCCCTAAACCTAGATAATCTGGTTCCCAACCTTTGTTGGAAGAATAAAATGATGATAAAAAAAAGCTTATTTTGAAATAAAAAGCTTCTAAAGCAAAGGTTATTTAGGTAATCTCCACTAGGGATATATACACCTAGCTAGCAGTGGAGCAAGACCTTGAGTGGAACTAAAGGTATCTCTGTTAGGGCTATAGATGCCTGGCCGGTAGTAGAGAAATGCCCAAACCTCCCTTAAACTAAGAGTTTTTATTCTCAAAGAATATCTTAAATTCTCAAAATTAAATATAATGGACCAAAAGGACTTGAACCCAAATGTTGTTTCTTAAATTTCTTAACAAATAGTAAGTGGAATTAAAGCACACACTGCATGTTTATGTTCTAATATCTAAGTTTAGATTTTATACATAAGGAGATTATTTCAATATAAGGTTTATTTAGAAAAGAGAATATGTCTAAGTGGGATATAGAGTTCATGTAAAAGTTTAAAATGAGAGTCTTGTGTTCTAACATATTACTACGTTGCCCCTGTGAGTCACCATTTGTTGAGACCAACACCCCCTATCTTTCTTTTTTAAGGAGGACCCCTATATTTGTTTCTAAAAAGTCTTTATTCTAGATTGAATGTAAAGAGTTATCTTATCTTGGATTTTAAAGGTAGATCAATTTTAAAAGGGGAACATGTGCTTTGATGTATTTGATCATGTTTACATTTCATGGTTCAAAATTGCTAATAATTGTCTTCAAGGTGATTAGTTACAGGTTCCATGGAAGAAGCTAATATTCCTAATGAACAAAATCTAAAGGGGGTTTGAATTTGAATATTCACAGAAAATACTAGTGGGAAATTTTATTTCCTTTTGATTAAATAATCCTGAGTCTAACTTTATATTAAGCTTCAAATATGTTTTTTATTTAAAATATGACTAAATATTAATATAAAACCTTAGGATAAAATTTATACACAATTGAGTATTAATATAAATCTTATGCTCTTTTACAGATCTAATGATAATTGCTTGTTCACTAGATTTGATCTAATGGCATGACAAGCTTGAAGTCTTTTAAAAAGGACATACAGTTAATGATTTGGGCCTAGTGAATATCTAATGGTGAATATTTTATTAGAGGATTTTATCTAATGGTGTAAATTAAATCTAACACCCAAAAGGATGTTAATAGATATTGACCACTCAGGACTTGATTTGATGGTTCACATTGCCGCAGAGGTTCTAATCTAATAGGTGGGCATAAAATTGGAAGATTTAGGATCTCTTGAAGGATTTATGTGTGGTACTCATTCATTGGAACAAAAAAATTTATTATCTTAAAATTCATAGGTTAGATCCCATCATTTTATGTCTATGAGGATGTATTCGACGAGACTAAACCCATCAAATTTAAACTAAGTAATCCTAGAAGCCTCAGGATCTTCTGAAGACTTTACACATGGAACTCATTCATTGGATGAAAAAAATTAGTCTTAAATTTGATAGGTTTACTCCCATCATTTTAAATCTACAAGGATGTAATTGATATGATCAAATCCATCAAATTTAACCTAGACAATCCTTGAAGCCTTGGGAATTCCTAAGGGATTTACATGTGGCATTCACTTATTAGATCAATAAATTCCACTGTCTTAAATTTGATAAGTTTGTTCCTATTATTTGACATCTATGAGGATGTATTTGATGTGACCTAACCCATAAAATTTAACTTAGACAATTTTTAAAGCCTAATCAAAGGGGGTATTTCTAAAAACCTTTTAAGAAATTCCTAGCTTTTTACGAAGATGAGATTAATATATAAAGATCTTAGCCTAAGTCATTTTCTATTTTTTAAACATAAAATTTTGAATGAAATTTTTAAACCTAAAATTTATATGATCATTTAATTGATTAAAATGTAAGCATCTTTCAGGATCCAACAGTGATCATTTGTTCATTGGATTTGATCCAACAGTGTGTCAAAGTTGAGGACTTTTCAAAGGCCTCACAAGCTTGACACATGGCACAATAAATAAGCTCAAAGATCAATAACCAATGACATGTGAGGACCTAGATTTATCTTTTCAAATCAAAATAAAGGGTACTTTTGAAAACCAACAATCACTCTTCAAATGGCATTTATGAAATTTGTCACGAAAGGCATGGAACCTTACCACATAAGCTCCACATAAGCATGGAGGATCAAAATGAAAGATATTTCATGATTGAAAACAAAAAAGACATTATATTAAGGTTCCATCATATCTAAGGCATGTATGAGATCAAAGTTGGATGTTTTGGTTGTTAAAGCTAAAAACCCTGAACTCTCTATAAAGAAGGCCAGAGTCAGTTTAATTGACTATGTGACACTTGAGATAATTGTGAACTAAATCTAGAGAAAGTGATTTAGTAATAAATATTTATATCTTTTCAACTAAAATATAATGTTATCAATATAAGTGGGTAGACAATATATGAATATTGAAGTATAACTTTATCTAACTTCAGATAGTGAAGGAAGGGTCTTTAGAGACACAAAATTGATGTAATAGCCTTGAATGTGCATAGAATTAGAAATTGGTTTAAATTATTCTTATTTATAGAGGATTTGAAACCAATTTCCTAGGAAGAAAAGAGGAATGATTTAGTATAACAAAGATACAAGGATTTAGTGTCAATTCAAATGACAAGCCTTCATCATGCAGTTGTTAAACTAGAGGTAATGCATTGCATTGATATTATTGTTCCTATTTTTGTTGACTATAAAATAGATAGAGAATGGATTATTCATGAAGGAAATATCAAAAAAATTTCCATGCATAGCTCCCATGGCCTTTGAGACTTATTATAAGCTGCCTTTGCCTCATGTCAATCTCCCTTCCTTGAGAAAATGGACAAATTCCCAGAACTTGGATTCAGTCCTCTCACCTTGTTTAATCCAAGGTTCCCATGTTTTTAGGACCTCAAATGGTGAGATTAATATTACTCAATTTAGGTAAGGTGTTAGGGTAGCCATAAATTTATTGAATAGAGCCTTTCGTGCCTCTTCTACTACTTATTTATGTAAGGTTTGGGTATCCTATGTCTATTGCATGTTGGAGTGGAACTTAACCCCTCCTATTGGAGACTTAATAAGTTTATTCTTGGTGAAACCCTTTAAAACAATCAAAAGAAATACTTTGAAGCAATACTTTATGATGTCTTACCTCTTAAATGTACTCTTAGCCTTTATTAATTTCCCTGACATTCAAATTTGATCCCTTGATGGTAGATCTAACATTTCTCATCATTACTCCAAATTACATATTTTCAAATACAAGAATCACATGCATTTCATATGTGATGGTGTCTTCCCAGTCATTTTTGAGGCAATCACTAGTGTTTTTATGTCCAAGCTTCATCCTCTAATCAAAACACAAGTAGAGACCATGGGGAATGTGTGGTTCTATCTATATTACATTGTAATAAGGATAGAGGGAATCATATTAAAACTATATATATTTCCTATATATGTTCCTAGTAAGCTTGTAGAGTAGGAAATTGCTTATCAAATCATCCAAGAAATGGATTGGCACTGCAAGAAGAATAAGAAAGCTCAAGTTCATCCCTTTCCATTGGACATTAGTAGAATTGTAATTAAGGATTAGAAATAGTTCGAGATCATGGTGGTGCATAGAAACTCTTTTGATTTCCAACTAGATGATCTTAAGATGTGGGACCCCAATGATAGAGTGGCTAACCATATTTACGATAAAAGGGTCCCAAAGGCTAAATAAAAACATCAACCAGGTGTGGGAGATGGTATTTACACAAAGGCAAGGAACTTTGAAGAAGTCTTATCTAGGGTTAAAAACTAAAACATAAATTTACAACATAGACTAGTCAGTGATAATAAGCCTTTAAGAGAAATATGGCAGTTACATCTTTTAAAGTATCACTTGTTGCTAGGACCATCTAGGAATAGACATCAAGAACCACCTATTGAGGGATAATCTTCTGAGCCTCATAAGGGAGAATTGACAAAGTCATCTCAAAGTGGGCAAATTGAGGATGTAGAGGGAAATGGTAAAGCTATAATTGAAAATTCCAAAATTGATCATAGACCTGGTGAAGGTCCACAAATTCAGGGATCCCCACTAATGACTTAGTTATTAGCATGATTGCTTTGGAAACTAGTGAAATAGTAGAAAGTTCCCTTATTAATATCATAATTTCTTATGGTTTGGATAAGGAATAAGATCCATATGAGGAATCATTCAAGGAATTGGTTCCATTGGGCTATGGAAAGAGACAAGTAGAATTAGTGTTAGTTTCTAGATAAAAGAAAGAGGCCTAGGTTAACTTTCTCTCACCCTACTAGTGAGATAAACCTCTTTAGTGATGAGAATCTTATTTATGGACCAACCATTCTTGATTAGTTTGTTTATGGGAAGTTACCAAAAATCCCATCTCTTTCTACTTTAGTGGCTTTGACTCGAGTGGACATACATGTTTAGGATAATGTCAAGCCTTGAATTTAAGATATGTTGAACACACAAGCAAAGAGAAGTAGCTTTATTCTTCACAACAAGGAAAGCCAATGAGTTCTTACCCTAGGAGCCTTTGAGATTTAAAATGTAGAGATTCCTAAACAACCACAAGTGAAAGAAATTGACCTTCAAGTCTAATTTAATCCAAATACATTAAGTCTTGAGAGAGTAGAGACCAAAAAAATTATTGTTGGTACTAAGGATTTCACCTTTCAAAAGGTGGAACCATTTTTAGGAATAACTCCTATTCCAGGGTAGATAGCAAGGGAGCATCCTATTTTTTAAGAGGATGTAGCTAGTATGGTAATAACCCAGTCAACAATGATGTTAGCTAGAGTTCAAGGAATGAAGCAAAGGATTCTCAACTTAGAGAAAGAAAAGCAAGATTTGGAATCTCAGGTCCTCCTTTCAATTCTTAAGGATGTATTCTAAACATTTAATGTATCTTTGATGGATACATTTAATAATTTGAAAATCATCAAGTCTAGATTGAGTGGTTTAGACCATCAATCTGATATGGCACAAGCCTTAATCACCTAGTGGTAGAATTCTCAAGCTCAGATGGAGGAGCTCATCAAGGTGCATAAGATAAAATAGGTATTGGACTTCAAAATTATGAAACTTAGACATATAAACATCTTCATGGTAGTTTTTATAGATAAACAAGAGGATTTGATCACCTAGAGCAATGATGTTAAGGACTTCATCAAGAGAGACACATACTTGGTAAACTAGATTGAGAAACTTCTAGGGAATCTATTAGATAACCCTTCTCAAACCATTACTATAGTCCTGATTGATGATGAAGAATTCAAGAAGAGGGTTGGCACTCACATAAAAAACATAAAAAAAATAAAGGTCATTCAACTAAGGATAACCAAAAGATCCTTGATATCATTATTTTTGTAGGGAAGTAAATTACAGAAGCACAATGTATCAAAGAACTTGTATCTTGGGTAGATAGTGAATTTGACAAGTTAGCAGCTAAAGAAGAGGATTGTTTAATTAATCCTAGAGTGGATTTTGAACTAATCAAGGAATAATACACCAAAGTGAAAGAATTCCTCAGATAGGGATAATTGAAGGGCCTACCAATAGAATTCTTAAGATAATTTTCTATTTGTAAAGTATATGTTAGTCTATTAGCATATACTCTTTCTTGTCACCTTGACATGTGACCTTCCACATTGTATCTTTATATTAAGGATAGATATCCTTATTCACATGTTGACATTTTGAAAGTTAACTGATTAACTACCTATTTTCTTATAAATAGGTAGATGGTTACCATTTTTAAGAGAGTTTTTGAGCAATTGATATTAGGAGCATTTAATACAACTAAGGAATTCTGAAAATATTGTCTGGATAGTTTTGTTAAATGTCTATGCTATATATCAATTATAGAAATTCATGTTAAATTTGAATGATTCTTTTTATTTTGAGTCACATTATTTGTCATATGGTAGTTAATTTATGATGAATGCTAGATTCACTATAAAGATTTCAAGTATACTTCATTTTATTTGCTCTACATTTGGATGTACTTATGTTATTCAGAACATAATATCAAAATTTTAAAGTAAACTTGGTTCTTACTTATGATTCATACTATTCCTCTAAATCTTTCTTGATTTGTGATGTAATTTGAGCTTATGTTGTTTTATAACATAAATTGTTTTAATGTGTACTCAACATAATTTGAATTTTGTCATAATATTTGATATTAAAACTTGAAATCATGTCTCTTTCTTTCTTACCCTTCCTTTTTCTTATTTTTTCATCAATATTTACTCTAGCTTAAAGATCATTGTTAATAATCATTTAGTTTAACTTTCAAGTCCTTGCATTTATTAATTATTCAAATTGTGTAGACCCTGGTGGCTTCCAACCACTAAATTATATAAATATTGTGGATAGTTTTCATACTTTGCTTCTATTTCACCATAGACAATCATTGAATAGTCAAAAAATACAACTCATGCCATGGATTCTTAGAATCCTAAAATGAAAAGTGTTAATCAACACTAAGAGCACCTATGGTACAATTTGAAGCATCAACATTTACTTGCCATGAAATTTCTTTTATCTATGTTAGCATCATCAAGATCAAACAAGTTATCAAGGGTTATCAACCCCTTTAGAAGCTTATTGGACCTTAATTGTATGACTTGGTCATCATATGCCCCTTCAATCTTAGGCTATAATTGGTCTATAAACTCTCTTTACTATTATAGAAAAAGTATGATATTTTGATCACTCTCAAATCCCTACCAATTATCCTCATTATCAAGTATAATGAGTCAAATGATTACCTTGACATCTCCCTTATTGGTTAGCAAATCTTTGGTCAGATCAAATTGGGATCTGATTTGAGCCATTCTATTTGCTTCAATGTTTTGAGTCCTTGGGATGACTTCAATGTTGAAAGAATAATTTTTTTTGATCAAGTACCAAATTATATAGTGGTAAGGCCTCATCTTTGGGTTCTTTGTTATAGCAGTTTCTCTAATCTATTTGACTACCAATTCTGAGTCATTGAGAACTCTTAAATTCTTGATCCCTTCCTTATGATCAAGAATTAAGCCATGCACTAGAGATTTATACTCTGATTCATTGTTAGTTCAACCAAATTAAAAATGAAATTCATTTAGGATCTTCTTTCCCCTTAGGGAAGTGAGGCATACACTTACCCTTGAGCCCTTCTTGATTCTTGTTCCATCAAAATTTAGATTCCATATCAAAGAATTATCTATGGGGCTTTCCTTTTCAGTGATTTCACCCTCCATTATGCTAGGGACTTCAAGATTCTCATTGTAGATGATATAATTTCCTAAACCATTGGAGTCAAAGTTGCCAAAATGATCATCCAATGTTAAAGATGACAAATAGTTCTCACCTTCGTGTTCACCAACTTCTTCTATTAATTACTCTATATAACTTCTTTTTTATCTTGTGATCATCACATAGGAGGATTTGAACCTTAATTCCATTTAGTTCGTAATGTGTTAATTGCATAAGGGTTTTGATAACACTTTCATCTTAAAACCATACTTGGTTCTTAGAATCAGATGTGGCCAATCAAGGGATATATATCCTCTGATCTTTGTTGTAAATTCTCTAGATAGGCACAATCTAAAGATAAGAGGGATGTCTATAACTACTATATCTTATGAAATAGTTACATTTGAAAAAGAATATATTTGTAATGAAATTCCTCTAATGATCTAAATGGTCTGTACCAACTTTCCATCAAGATGCATGACTCCTTTAGTCAATGGCTCATATTTTATCTTTAAGGCATTGGCCATTAACTTGGGCATGACTATAGTGCTTACACCTGAGTCTATCATAGATTTGTCAAGAAAATTTTTACCCACTATAAGAGTCATATAAAATAGGTTAGGTTTAGGCTTTCTTACCTCTTTTTTGGTAATCATTAGGACTGATAGTTGTTGTGGATGAGGTATTGCCGATTTCTCTTTGCCTTTTTTTGATGGAGCTTCCTTTGTGGTACTAGACTTTGGGTCACTATGGTCTTTTGGTGCTTCTTGAAATAGTTAATTTTGATTAGGGATGGCCAACATATCCCATAATGAAATATTATTAGGAACTTTCTTTAGCTATTCCACTATATTGATTATTTTGAGTGGTTGTGCTTTGGAGTACTATGGACGCCTTGTCATTTCAACCATCGTATTAAAGACCCCTTAAATCTATGTGGTTATTAGAACCTCTTGCCTTGTCATGGGGACTTGAAAAACTAGGGATAATGGCACCTTTATTTGTTCAGTGTTAAGAGTAAGGAAAACCTTAGTAGACCTTGTTGGTTGAATATTTTGTCTATCAACGTACTGATAAACAAAATAGGTCTGATCAACCAAAGTAGGAAGATTAGTCATCCAAATGTGTAAGTTTATCACATCAGAAGGAGACTGCTCTCTCCTCTCATTAAGGGGAGGTTCCTTGTGGATATGCTTTATATATGTATAAATATAAAATAATGCTCAAGGATAGGACAAGCCATCCATCTCTCTTTCTTCAGAGATGATGTGTACAAAATAAAGGAAAAACTAAAGTGAAATGATAGATAGCACTCCTCTTCTTTTAGAAGAACTATTCAGCCAACCACAAGAATACTCCTGGAAATAAAAGCAAAATGTAACTGAGGGTATGATAATTAGCAAATTGAGACATAGCACAAAGTCTCCACCTGAAATGCTTAGGAGTAATATACGAAAGACAATGAAGGCACACAGTCTTCTCAAAGTCCTTTACACAACAATAAAAAGAAAACACACTGAAGGTAGCTATGGGGGCATAAAGTCTCTCCACAGTTGATTCTTCTATACACCTTCCTAATTAATTTTACTAATCCTGATTGTTAAATTAATGGAACAAAAAATATATCAAGGAAAAAAACATAAGAATAGTTTCCTCAACAACAAAAGATATCACAACACAAAGTCTAAAAAAGTCCCTTGCTTTCTTATTCCAATAAAAAAATATGATCAACAGACTGAGCACAAAGTCTCAATGATGCTTCTCAATTTGGGTAGAGTTTCGTTCAAATTGTCAAAAAAGAGATCCATTTACAATGAAAGAAAGTCCTTTATATAGCCACTTCAAGAAGGACTCGAGAACAGTAATACATCATGATGCATTGGGAACTGTTAGGAAGACAAGTTAGAACTTTGGGGATTTTACCCATTTGATCTTCTCAATGTAGATAAACAAGCCCCACAATTGAAATATTACAACTTTCAATGTCCACTTGGTGGTCTAATCTTATCTTCATCATTCCTCCTTTTCAGGTTAATTGAATCGGGCCTTGGATTCATTCATTGTTCTATCTTTCCTCACTTTTAGATTGTTTTTGTCTTGAATTCTAGGAATGCATTCAGGTCCATAAATTCAAAGGATCAATGGCTATTTCATGGACTTTAAAATTGATGTTTACATGCCCATCAATGTGCTCTCAACAGCTAGTTCACTGTATTGAATTTGACGTCTTTGGGCGCGTCACCCCTTGGTCTTCTTTTGGATTTTGTCTTTGCACTTTCAGGCCTTAATAAATGATCCTTGAATGGGTTGGAAAGAGCCCTTTACTTTAGCCGCTAGGAGTCCCCTGCAAGGGCACCTGCCCTTCAGGGTCCTTCGGTAGCCCTTTGCCTTGGCAGTTCCCATGGACAAATGCCTGGGCTTTCTATTTGAGTCTCCCACAAACTATCCTTTAGGAAAATTCCTGGGTGTTTTCTCCCATGGGTAATTTCCATAGACATTTGTCCCACAGAAAATTCCCACAGACAATTTGTTGGGGAAAATTCCCATGGACAAAAGTCCACAAAAATTTGTTCTGCGAAGTCTTTGACTGGTCTCCAGATTTTTTGCGCCTGTAGCCACTTAGAATTCTTTCAGACTTTTTATTTGAAGGAATTCCTTTAGACAAAAGTCTGAAGGAATTCTTCCTTAGCCAATTTTAAATGCCTTAAACAAATCTGAAAGAATTACCTTTTGGCTTCCTTGAAAAATGACCCTTTAGAAGGGTGTTTTTATTGATTAAGTATCCTCCGCAAGGGCACTTGTCCTTAGAGAAGTTTCCTTCTACGTTGAATTGCCCCTTTGAACTTTGACAATGAACCATTCTATTGAACCAAAAATGGTTCAAGCTGATAGTTCAATTGGATGAAATAAGTTGATGAACTAAGCATTGAACCAAACATTATGAACTTGCCTTTGAACCAACAGTTGAACCATCTCGTTAAACCAATTGGTTGAACCAAGGCTTTGAACCAAAATGGTTCAATCAAATGAACTAAGTGAATGAACTTGTTGTTGAACCTGTTCATTGAACCAAGACGTTGAACCAAGTTTTGGTTCAATGGTTCAAACAAATCTTTGAAAAATGTCTTTGAACCTGCTGTTGAACATGTAGACATTGAACCAAAAGATGAACTAAAAGATTGAAACAACTAAGTGAACTATTTGGTTGAACCATAAGACACTAAGTGAAATAACGTGTTGAACCACTTGGTTGAACCGAGCCATTTAACTGTTCCTTTGGTTGAACCCGCCATTGAACCTTGAACCCATTGAACCTTTGAACCAAAGTGGTTCAATGGTTCAAGCCACCTTGATTTGGCCAAGTGTCTTTAAGTTGATGAACCAATTGAAGCGATTGAACTTTGAACCTTAATGAAGCACTTAACTCTTGCCAAAGATGTTGAACTTGTTGAACCTTGAACCTGTTGAACCTTTGAACCAAAGTGGTTCAATGGTTCAATGGTTCAATGGTTTAAGTCTCTTTTTATACTCAGATGCTTGACAATAAATATTTTCTACTAAACCAAAGCTCTGAACCAATCCTAGAGAATGACTAAGTGTTGAAAACTAATTCTTTTGACTGAAACCACTTGCAAAAATCTTTGAACCTGTGTAAATGAACCTGCCTGCATAGTCCGTAGACTTCTCTTCCTACTAAAGAGTCTGTAGATTTTTTGAGAAGCTTGGAAAATGAGGAATTTGAATGTCTAGAACAAATTTTGGAAACAGAAGAGACAATTTTGGTCTGTAAGACCAAAATAGTTCAAATGTTGTCCCAGAAATGACTGCTATTTTTGGGGAACAACAACTGGCTCTAGTTGGGGAACTTCTGTCAATTGTAAAATGAATTGAAAAGAGTAGAACCTAGAATTTCTAGTGTCTTCAAGTATGCCATTGGGTTACAGAGTCATGCTACCCAAAAATGAAAGGTATCAAAAATGGAAACAAATAAAACAAAATAGAATGAAAACTATACAAATATACATATTTATAGAGGCAATGATCTGATACTTCAAGAGTTGAAGTGTTTCAGATGCTACCCATTATGGGGCAGAGAAAAGAGTGTGCCATCTTGGTATTTAAATAGAAATCTATTTTCACCAATGTGCTGATGAATTATAAATGAGCCTCTCCAAAGGGAGTCAAACTTTCCATGCATCCCTTTTGTTTCTCTTCTTTTGTCCCACAACAGGACTTGATCCCCAATCTGGAAATCACAATTTTTGGCCTTCTGATCAAAGAGTTTCTTTACCAAACTTTGATGAGTAGCAATTCTATCCACCACCATGGTTCTCTATTCCTCCAATTGAGTCAAGCACATGATTTTTTTGTCAAGAGAACTCTCATATGTCTGATCTTCAATGGCCTTTGCCAATTTCAAGGCTGGTAACTCTAAGGTGATTGGTATCTCAGCATTACTACCATAAAGAAATTGAAAAGGAGACATACCAATTACCCTCTTTGGTGTGATCTTATCTACCCATAGAGTATCAACTAATTCTTTATACCATGTCCTTAGATTATCATATGCTAGCTTTTTGATAATAGTTACCAAATTCTTATTACTGGACTCAGCTTGTCCATTCCCTTGTGGAAAATAATCAGAAGAATGAGAGAGTGTAATTCCATAATGAAAATAGAATTGTGTAATCTCTTGAGAGGTGAAACAAGATGCATTATCAGTAACAATTTTGAGTGGAACTCTAAACTTGGAAATGATATTCTCTTTGAGGAAGTTACATACAACTTCTGAAGTAGCATGCTTAGTTGGGATTGCTTCTACCCACTTGGTGAAATAATCAGTTGCTATAAGGACATAATCATGTCCAACACTTGAAGATGGGTTTATTGTCCCAATAAAATCAAGTCCCCATTGCTATAAAAGTTCCTCTATGATTACTGGCTTGAGAGGTAGGGCAGCCAACTTGGGTCTTCCAACAAATTGTTGGCAAAGTTCACATTTCCTCACCCACTTATGTGCATCTTGGAAAAAAGTTGGCCAGTAATACCTGGCTCGTATAATTTTGTGAGTAGTCATCGAAGCTAAAAAATGTCCTCCATAGGCCATATTATGGAAAGATTTCAAAAGTTGGGTTTGTTGTTCTTTGTCTACACAGTGAAGGAATACTCCATCTATGCTTCTCTTGTACAAGTCGTTGTCTCAAAGAACAAAATTGATAGCTTTCAACTTGATAGTCCTTCTTTCTTTGTAAGACAAATGAGCAACATCCACCATAAGTTAGAAAATAGGCAATATCTGAGTACCATTCATTGGTAGTGGAGACAAAAAGGACTGTTGGCGTATCTTCCACTTCAGCTTCTTCATGCTATGTATCTTCTAGCTTATTGTTAGCCATTAATTGGCAAAGGCCTTTACCTCTGACCAGCTTTGTTAGCTTGATATCTAGATCAAATTATTGGATCTTTGCAATCCAATTACCTCTCTTTGTGCTAAACTCTTGCTGATTTAATATAGACTTGACTATAGTGTCAGGAATTAAGGTAGTAGTATGCGAATTCAGAATATAGAAGCAAAAATGTTTGACTACTTTTACCAATGCATAGGCACGCTTCTCTATATTTGAATACTTCATTTCATGGGTTTTGAGAGGGAAACTCATGAAAGAGATAGGGGATTTCATACCTTCCTTGTCTTGTTGAACAAGAATCACTGAAAGAGTGTGTTCAGATGCATAACTGTATATGATAAAATCTTTGTGTTAATCTAGACAAACCAAGGTAGGGGCATGAGCAATGGCAGTCGTGATATCTTGAAATGCTGATTTGCCTTCTTTAGTCCAGCTAAAGGTAGTCTTCCCTTTCATCATGTTGACAATGTGTCTTGTCTTCTCAGCAAATTCAAGGATGAATCTCCATAAGAAATTCACTTTTTTGAAGAAAGAATGAATAGCATTTTTACTTGTAGGCAAATTCATCTCTTGAATAGATTTGACTCTATTTGAGTCAATCTTTATGCCTTCTTTAGACACAATGTGTCCAAGGAGTTTCCCCTCTGTTACTCTAAAAATAGACTTTTTAGGATTCAAGGAAATACCATTCTGGCGACAGTGCTCTAGCACTTGTTGTAAGTGGTGTACATGATCAGATCGACACTTTGAAAAGAAAGTTAAGTCATTAAGATATACCAATATGAATTTGCCAATCTCATCTTTGAAAGCCATGTCCATTGCTCTCTAAAAGGTAGCACCAACATTTATTAAGCCAAAAGGCATTCTTTTATATGAAAATGTACCCCAAGGTGTGGTGAATGCAGTCTTGTGTTGGTCAGCTTCACCAACTTCAACTTGATTATAACCTGAGAAGCCATCCAGCATTGATAACATCTCTGATCCTGTTACTATTTGAAGCACTTGATCCATGATTGGCAAAGGGTAATTGTCTTTTAAAGATGACTGATACAGATTCCTAAAATCTACACAAATGTGAATTTTTCCATTCTTCTTCCTTACAGGCACTATGTTCACAATCCATGTAGAATGATGGATTGGAAAGATAATTCTAGCATTTAACATTTTTTATATCTCAGACATAATAGTACCTAAAATTTTTGGATTGTATTGTCTAAATTTCTGCTTTTAGGGCGTTGAATCAGCCTTGAGAGGAATATGATGGTGGATTTTATTAGGTCTGAGAGACTTCAGGTCTTCATAAGAATATGCTAAGACATCAATGTATTGATGGAGTAAAGAGGTGAATTTGAATCTTTCTTTAGGGGTACAACACTTACCAATGTTGACCATCTTGGGATTTTCTTTATTGGTCAGATTTACTTGGTCAAATCCCTGAGAGAAACTTGAATCTATTTTCTATTCTTTGATGAATCTATCATGCTTGTCAAATAGCTTCTCAATAGAAACCAAACCTTTGAGAATTTTGTTTCCTTTTAGCTGTAGGAATTCTTCATTTATATCTAAACTAGATTCAGAAATAGATTCAGACTTCTAAGATTCACTGCCTTCAAAATACAATTGTTCAAAATTGTCTTTTCATTTCAAGAAGGCAATGATTTGATGATCATCATTGAATATTTGCCAATGATCAGCATTGTCAAGAACACTTGGTCTATAGACCAGCTCAATGGTATACTTGGCTTCTTTGAAATTTGAATGAGGAACTAAAAGAGTTCTTGAAATAGCAAGTGCATCAGCTCTATCATTAGACTCTCTAGGTATTGCAAAAATATTGAAAGCATCAAAGCTTTCAATTTGGTCCCAAACTAGGTTACGGTAGTGGCATAACCTCTCATTCTTGGTCTGATATAGATTTCTCACTTGACAAACCACTAATTCAGCATCCCCTTTAGCATGAAGAAACTTGATGCCTCTTTCTTGAGCAGCCTTCATGCCCAGCAATAGAAATTCATATTCAGCTATATTGTTAGTGTTGCCAAATTGTAATTTATAGGATGAAGGAAACATATCTCCTTGAGGAGATATCAAGACAATCCCAGCTCCTGAACCAGTAGAGGAACAACTACCATCAAATTTTAGAGTCCAAATTTCATCAAACACTAACTTTTATTCAAAATTTCCTTCATCAGAGATAGAGGGCCCTTCTTCATATGTATATATAAAGTAGTTACCCATACCTGTGGATTCAAAAAGGATTTGAGCTTCAGGGGCTGACGTCTGGGTGACTACATACTTTGCTTCCTTTTCAGGGAGTAATCTCTTCATCACACATTGGACAGGGATCCTTGCCTCAGATAGATCCATGTTCAGTTCTCCTCCTACATATTTACAAAAATTTTATCCAAGCAAAATGCCATAAGATTCTGGGACGTCAGCCACAAAGATAGTCATCTTAATCCTCTTGTCTGAAAAGGCTGCAAATGCAAATTGGGCATCTTTGATTTGCCCCAGCAATGGTACTTGTTTTCCATGGAGAAACATCTCCCAAACATCTTGGTTAGTGTGAGACCAAGAGACTCAGTGACTTTATCAGGCATGTCATTATAATATGCACATGAGTCTATACTACAATTACTCAGCTTGTGGCCATTGATTAATAGGGAAACATAGAAGGGTTCTATTTTTCTAGGAGTAGCTGGAGGAGTAATGACTAGATTATTTGGAATAGGCATGTTTTTTAAAGAATTAAGAATTACTTTTTTTAGCCTTTTATCCTACAAGGATGGTTTGATTTTTAACATATTGAACCAACTTATTCAATTGATCTAGATTAGACTGTAAGTATTCAAGTTTAGACATCTATATTTTTATCTTTTTGACATGATCAATTATGTCAAATGGTTGAATCGAGCTAGGTACAGAGAAAGGTACTTCAACTTTTTGAGTTTTAGGAGGGATGGGAGGTGGGCTGGTTTGTGAATTGGGAGTAGAAGGTGAAGGCAAGATAGATGTATTTACCTTTTGGGTGATGACCAGATCTTTTGATTAAAAAGGTAGAGCGGTCCCATATTTAGCAATTGTTATTGCTAGTTGAGGTTGTTCTTCTATCTTTTCTTTATCAGCTTGCTGGACTGATTGGTTCTTGGATCTAGTAAACACTACATATGATCCATCTGAAGCTTCTCCTTTACTTTTGGGTTCATCTTGGTAATTCAAAAAACCAATGTGGGAGTCGCCAGCTAATTCTTCTTGATTTTCTTCAATGATATCAGCATCATTTTCTTGATTCAATTCAGGCTAGAAAGAAAATTGTGATTCTACTTCAAGGTATCCCATTGCTAAATTAGTTAGAGCTTCCAGGGAAAGTTTTCCTTATGGGGGAGGAACGTGATTTTGTTGCCCTTGGTTCCTGGCAACATTGCCCTAATATGACTGATTTGGGAATATCCTTCTATATGTAGGAGTAGAAGACACTCCTTGAGCTATTTGATTTTTAAGAGCAAGCAACTCATTTGCTAATTTCTACACCATTGGATCTATGATGCTTGTAGATGCAAATTTAGAAGATTATGAAGCTCTGTTTCTATTTGGATCTCTTCTTATCTTCCCTGCTAAGATGAGATCATCTTCTACTTCAGTGGCCAAAAGTTGAGCTACAACGAGATCTATTTGACCAACACGTCTCAAGAGGAAATTGACTTTAGGTAGCTGAGAATTAATGAAAAAACATTTGAGATTCTTAGTTGTAGGTCGAGCAATGACAAGAATTCTATTTCTCAATTTGTCGAATTTAGCTATGAAGTCTCTCATAGGCTCATATGGCTCTTTTTTCATCTGTGTAAGTTGAGCTAGAAGTGTATGTGCATCTTCTATAGGTTTGAATCTAGCTTCAAACTTAGCTTTAAGAGTATTCCAATTAGTCACAGATCAAGTGTGTAGATGGTAAAACCAATCTGCAATAGCACCTTGTAGTGTTTCAACAAAAATTCTAATTGCTACATCTTCAAATTCTACTCTGATTACTCCACAAGCTATACTGAATGCTACAATGTGTTCATCAGGATGAACTTTTCCATCACCATAGAATTTAAGGAAATTCTTCCTAGAACTATGTGTAAGTTCATGTAGAGGAAAAGTAATATTGAGAAGACCAACAAGCATTACCCCAGGGGCCTTGAACTACCATTATAGGATTCTAAAAAGGAGGGATAACAAATCTCAAAGGGGTAATTATAGGCATAACTTTATCAATAGTACAAAAGTAGATACTTCATCTGGTAATAGAGATCTAGCTTTAGTAGGAGGGAAGCTCTTGGTTTTTTGGAGATGAGATGGTGAAGGAAACAAATCGAAATCACTTTATTGTACCAGCTCAAACATAGGATCAATGATACCTTTAGCCCTTTGGCTTCGTGTATAACTTGAATCTACTAGATTGTGAAATAAAAATGGAAAAGATTTGACTTTGCTTCAGTTTGAAGCTTGAGGATTTAAAATATGAATTATTTCCCTATTAGTGTGGAGGTGAATGAATAGGCTATAAATGGATAATGGATATATCCCCAGTGGAGTCACCAAAAACTGTTAGTTGAATATTTTGTCTATCAGTGTATTGAAAAACAAAATAGGTCTGATCAGCCAAAGTAAGAAGATTAATCATCCAAATGTGTAAGTTTATCACATCAAAAGGAGATTTCTCTCTCCTCTCATCAAGGGAGGTTCCCTATGGATATGATTTATATATGTATAAATAGAAAATAATGCTCAAGGATAGGATAAACCATCCATCTCTCTTTTTTCAGAGATGATGTGTACAAAATGAAGGAAAAACTCAAGTGAAATGATAGATAGCACTCCTCTTCTTTCAGAAGAACTATTCAACCAACCATAAGAATACTCTTGGAAATAAAAGTAGAATGTAACTGAGGGTATGATAATCAACAAATCGAGACACAACACAAAGTCTCCACCTGAAATGCTCAGGAGTAATATACGAAAGACAATGAAGGCACAAAGTCTTCTCAAAGTCCTTTACATAGAAACAAAAAGAAAACACACTGAAGGCAGCTATGGGGGTACAAAGTCTCTCCAAATTTGATTCTTCAGGACACCTTCCTAACTAATTTTACTAATCCTGCTTGTTAAATTAATGGAACAGGAAATATATCAAGGAAAAAGACATAAGAATAGTTTCCTCAACAACAAAAGATATCACAGCACAAAGTCTAAAAAAGTCCCCTGGTTTTTTATTCCAATAACAAAATATGATCAATAGACTGAGCACAAAGTCTCAATGATGCCTCTCAATTTGGGTAGAGTTTCATTCAGATTGTCAAAAAAGAGATCACATTTACAATGAAAGAAAGTCCCTTATATAGCCACTTCAAGAAGGACTTAGAGAATAGTAATACATCATGATGCATTGGGAACTGTTAAGAAGACAAGTTGGAACTTTGGGGAATTTTACCCATTTGATCTTCTTAATGTAGATAAACAAGCCATGTAATTGAAAGATTACAACTTTCAATGTCCACCTAGTGGTCTGATCTTGTCTTCATCGTTCCTCCTTTTCTGGTAGATTGAATCGGGCCTTGGATTCATTCGTTGTTCTATCTTTCCTTGCTTTTAGCTGGTTTTGGTCTTAAATTTTGGGAATGCATTCGGGTCTATAAATTCAAAGGATCAATGACTATTTCATGGACTTTAAAATTGACATTTACATGCCCGTCAATGTGCTCTCAACGGTTAGTTCACTGTATTGAATTTTACGTCTTTGGGTGCACGTCACCCCTTGGTCTTCTTTCAGCTTTTGGCTTTGCCCTTTTAGGCCTTAAGAAATTATCCTTGAATGGGTTGAAAAGAGCCCTTTACTTTGGCCGCTGAGAGTCCCCTGCAAGGGCACCTGCCCTTCGAGGTCTTTCGACAACCCTTTGCCTTGGCAGTTCTCATGGACAAATCCTTGGGCTTTCTATTTGAGTCTCCTACAAACTATCCTTTAGGAAAATTCTTGGGTGTTTTCTCCCATGGGTAATTTCCACAGACATTTGTACCACATAAAATTCCTGTAGACAATTTATTGGGGAAAATTCCCGCAAATAAAAGTTCGCAGAGATTTGTTCTGCAAAGTCTTTGACTGGTCTTCAGATTTTTTGCACCCGCAACCACTTAGAATTCTTTTAGATTTTTTGTTCAAAGGAATTCCTTTGGACAAAAGTCTAAAGGAATTTTTCCTTAGCCAATTTTAAATGCCTTAAACAAATTTGAAAGAATTACCTTTCGGCTTCCTTGAAAAATGACCCTTTGGAAGGGTGTTTTTATTGATTAAGTGTCCTCTACAAGGGGACTTGTCCTTCAAGAAGTTTCCTTTACATTAAACTTCCCCTTTGAAAATTGACGATGAACCATTCTATTAAACCAAGACATTGAACCAATCAGTTGAACCAAAAATGGTTCAAGCTGATGGTTCAAGTCGATAGTTCAATTGGATGAAATAAGCCAATGAACTAAGCATTAAACCAAACATTATGAAATTGCCTTTGAACAAATAGTTGAACCATCTCATTGAACCAATTGGTTGAACCAAGGCTTTAAACCAAAATGGTTCAAGCCAATGGTTCAATCGAATGAACCGAGTGAATGAACCTACTGTTGAACCTGTTCATTGAACCAAGATGTTGAACCAAGTTTTGGTTCAACGGTTCAAACAAAGATTTGAAAAATGTCTTTGAACCTACTGTTGAACCTGTAGATGTTGAACCAAAGGATGAACTAAAAGAATGAACCAACTAAGTGAACTATTTGGTTAAACCAAAAGACACTGAGTGAAATAAAGCATTGAACTGCTTGGTTGAACTGAGCCATTAAACTATTCCTTTGGTTGAACCTGCCATTGAACCTTAAACCTGTTGAACCTTTGAACCAAAGTGGTTCAATGGTTCAAGCTACCTTGATTTGGCCAAGTGTCTTAAATTTTATGAACCAATTGAAGTGATTGAACTTTGAACCTTGATGAAGCGCTTAACTCTTGCCAAAGACGTTGAACTTGTTGAACCTTGAACCCATTGAACCTTTGAACCAAAGTGGTTCAATGGTTCAATGATTTAATGGTTCAAGTCTCTTTTTGTACTCAGATGCTTGTCTATGGAGATTTTCAACTAAACCAAAGCTCTGAACCAATCCCAGAGAATGACTTAGTGTTGAAAATTGATTCTTTTGATTGAAACTGCTTGTAGAAATCTTTGAACCTATGTAAATGAACCTGCCTGCATAGTCCGTAGACTTCTCTTCCTGCTAAAGAGTCTGTAGATTTTTTGAGAAGCTTGGAAAATGAGGAATTTGAATGTCTAGGACAAATTTTTGAAATAGAAGAGACAATTTTGGTCTGTAAGACCAAAATAGTTCAAATTTTGTCCCAAAAATGACTGCTATTTTTGGGGAACAATAGACCTAACCATCCTCTTTTTTGACTATGTGAAATAATTAGACTAAACCACATTTTTAGAGGTAGATGTTTCATTAATGAACATATATTCCTCATCTTCAATCCGTGATAATAAAGGATTTTTAGGGGAAATCTCTCCTTCTTGTTCTAGTGACATGCCTTGCATCTAAGCCACCATGGCTACATTTTAAACTTTGGGTGATTGGTATGGTCTTGATGAGGTCACTTCTTGGTTTCCCATTCTTATTTGTTTATCTACTCTCTATTTTATATTTCCCATAGGGAAATATCTCTTCATGTGAGAGTCATTACAAGGAAATCACCATGCATTTTTTTCTTTTACCAAGTTATTTTGGCTAGGGACCAGATCTCTCCCTGAGCTTGGTAGAACCATCTAAAATGGAGGGGGTATAGGGAAAATTTGGTTAGGTGGTTGTGAAGAAGGTGATATTTGAGTCCCTTGGTACTAATTTTATTGATAGGGGGGTGTATTCCCTTGGAAACCTTGATAAAGAGGTCATTGATGTGAAGCTTGGTTCCTTTTAAGATTGATAATTTCATTAGAGAAGGTTCTAAGGATGTTCCTACCATCATTCATCTCTGATGAGGTAGAAGATGTAGTTGTGACTAGTGTTTCTTGAGATGAAGGAAAGGTATATAGATAATTATTGGCCTATGAATTACTAGGAAGACCTTCTTGAGTTGGGATGGATAATTTAGGGAACATAGGCATAAGAGGCTTTGGGGGTAATTTCTTAGCATCTATCAAATTATTCTCTGCTCTTACAGTGAGTTCATAAGCATTAGGAAGAGTCTACCCTCCTGGTGACTAAATCATGACTAAGATATTAGAATTTAAAGATTTGAAATAGAAATGATTTCCATACCTATAAGTGGTTGAGCTAAGATTGGGATTCTTTACCATGTTTTCTAAAATCTAGTGTTGAAATCGGTCATTGCTTCTTGGGGGGCTCTGCTAATAGTGATTGATTACTATAGGGGGGATGATCTATCTCCATTTTTATTGAATATATCATATAATTTGGTTCTCAATTGGTCCCAATTTTCAATAGAATTTGGTACTAAAGATCTATACTAGTCAAAATCTCTTACCTTTAAAGAGGTGGTGAGTAGTCTCAAGACTACATTTTGTTGTGTATTAAAGTAGACAATACATACATTGACCACATATTGAAGATGCTCTAATGGAGTCTTGAAGTCCTCTTTAATAAATTTAGATAATGATTTTAGAGAATTAACTGGAATGGGATCCCATATATGAGGAGACATTAGTAGGATAAGTGGACTTCCACTTTTCCAATTGATAAAGTTTCTAAGTGGAGCCTAAATAACCATTTAACCTCCTAAAGTAACTTGCTAAGTCAAATTTCTCCTTGAAGTAGTCACCAAAGGTGTTAATAATATTCCTATGTTTATCATATATTGAGATCTTATAATAAGCCCATGATTCTCCCTCCTTAAAGGATGTCCACTCATACACTTCTAAATAAAATTTGGTCCTATCCCACTAGGCATGCTAGAAAAACTATTAATGCTTAATTTTTTAGCTAATCACCAAGGTCATGGGAAGTTTCAAAGTTTTAAGGATTGAACTTCAAAACAACCTCTATATTTTAAAGAAGCTAGCTCTTCTCTTGGGTTTTGGTGTAAAGATAAAGAAAACAATGCATAACAAGAGTATTTAAATGACTAAGATGATACACCAAGATCGGATTCCTTTACTGAACATCACAATGAATAGTACTAATAGAGTTTACTAAAAAATATTAAAGAGTATAAACCATGATCAATAATTCTAGCAAAAACTATAGACTAACCAAAGGTTCATAATAGAAAAAGTAACATGGTTCATCATCTATTCTAACAGCATAATATTAGTTTCAATAGTTTTTCCTAAAAAGATTAAAGAGTATGCAACATGATTAATAATCTCAATATTTATGTGAAATTGATAAAAGGATTATAGAAAAAAATGAGAAGCAATACTAAAAATTATACTATTATTGCATAGAACACCACTCTCTCTTTATATAAGAATAAAGTATATAAGGTAAAATTCATAGAATACAATCTTCAAACTCTCAAGAGAGGTAACTGCTAAGGCAGTCAAATAATTTCAAAACTAGCTCCTAAAACTCTGTATTGGTCTAGATGAATATCTAGTCCATTTTTCTTCTCTTCTTTCAGCTACTTATAGCCCAAAAAAAACCACCATGAGTCACTATCACTTGCCTAGGGTCTAACCGCTTGTCCACAAATTTTGGGTCTGAGAAATTGGATTCCATTGGAGCGAAACCACCTGGGGATTATTTCTATTATTTATGCTAACTAACCCTCTCATTCAATTTTAAATATTATTCTTCATTTGTATTTAACATGTAGTCTCCCCAAAAATGGACACGTGGAGGCTTATGTGGCCTTTTAGAGTCATCAAGACTCTTTCCTACTCTTTTTTTTAGATTTTATCATTAACGACTCTTAGAGGTTATGCACCATTGGATCTATGGATCCCAACCAAGTGGTTGATCCTTTTCCTACCATCTTAAAGCTACACATGGAAGAATTTCACAAGTTGGGATGTATTTGATATTTTCCTTGGCTCTAAGGAGCATAGTGACGACATGTGGATACCTTCCATGTGCTTCTTACTCTCCTATTGCCTTTTGACTCAAAGTAAAATGTCATTTACCCATGTGTCAGTCTCACACTCAATGAAGGTTTGTCAAAACTTTTTTTCCTTTGAGGGAGCACTGAGATGACAAGTGGCATCAATCTATGTTCATTTGAATCTTGAAAACTTTTTCCAAGATTTATCAAAAGGGGACTCCATGAAGCTTAGTGCCTACCGTTCAATTTATTGTTAGGACTTTTATTTTGATAAAAGGATTACCATTACACCATGTGTTTACTATACATAATATGAAGGCTCTTTTTCTTTATTTTGAGCTAAAAATAGAACTAAAGTGACATGTGGATACCCTCTACATTCAACTCTATACATAGGCTATTCTGGCCTTGAAACTTAGAACACTGTATGGTACTTAACCAAAAGAAAAAATGAGTCCTGAGTATAAAACAAAACTTTGTAAAAAATAATTCTATAGTTATAATGTATTTTTGTAGTGGCTTAAATTTAACATCTACATGAACATATCCCATTATTTGACTAACTTTGAATATTTATATCTTGAAGCACAAAAATCATGGAGGGACCAAAGCTATTAGAGATGTTCCTAAGACCAAAAACACTATACCCACTTGATCCACTGGATCTAAGAAATTTCTAAGTGTTTTTACAAAATGTTCAAGTAAGCTACCCTGTATGTTTTCTCATGATGTTTACATGCTTTTCATGGTAAAAAATAGCTAAGTATGGAAACTTAGTGAATTTTATCTAAGGATCTAAATTTGAACATGCATAAATTTTATCACACTTAGACACATGGCTTGAAACCTAGCATGTAAAAACTAGGGACTAATCTGAACAAACCCATATGATCATTTTATCTTACGACTACCACATGTGTGAGATATGGCATCAACAAACTACATGCTTAGAATTTATGCCACTAGACCCAAAATGTCAAGATGAATTCAATGAAGAACTAGATGAATAAAATGCACCTCCATAGTCATTCCAAGCACTCTTGACACCCCATAGGGTCTCTATAACTCTAGACATATCTTTTATAAATTGATAATTTACACTTTAAGTGAAATTAAAGTGTTTCAAAATCTTTATGGGTAAAAATGTGATCCTTGGATCATTCATTCCATCTAGAAAATTTATCCATCTACTCATTCATTACAAACTTGATCCATCTAGGCAAAAAGCTTGGTATGTGGCCAAAATTAGCCAACAATACTCTATGGGGAATTCTATTAAAACATCATATTCTTTGATCTTATTTTTGTATATAATTCATATTAATACCCATTAATTGTAATAAAGTTATGTTTCAAATATTAATTCTAGATCTATTATCTATCAACACATGTTTGACTACTTTAGTTTGAACTTGACCCTAAATAAAAATGGGGGATTTTAATTTATTGTGTGTTTTGTAAGAAATTATTCCTTCTTAATGGTAATGAATTTTTATATATCATTTAATGTATTCATTATAGAATCAAAGTATTTATGTTTCATATCAATTTGGAAATTTATCTCCCATAATGCCTCATATAATATATCCTTATAAATAGTGGATATATTTCATAGTTCAAGGATATAAATCTTAGCATGTGTATTTTTTGTTGATCAATGATGTCATACCTCTTGGTTTGAATGGTTTTATTCATAAGAGGTGGATATGGTTGAGGAATAAAATTTTGACTACTTCTTATGTTATACACATTATGGGGGAACCCTACCTCTTCTAATAGTGATAGCAAAGACCATAAAACCCAATACAAGCCTTGGGAAAATAATGTGGGTATGATGGTAGCTGATACAACCTTGAAATTTATAGGTGGAGGAAAAAATGATTAATGCATGCCCTTTGGTACATAGTGGTGACAGGAATCATCTTGTATTGAATATTTTAAACATATGAATTAGGGAAGGCTAAATATTGTACATTATTAATTACAAACTTGTTAGTGCATAAAGATTTGATCCATAGAATTTCATAGTTATATATTTTGTATATTAAATTAAAACATGTAATAACTAAAACCATAGCTTTGGTAAGCAAATATAAAATATGTTAATCTATTATATCTATTGTAATATGTGATTTTAGGGAAAATCATAAATCAAATTTTAAAATTAAACACTAAGGCATAAATCTAAAAACCTTAGAAAGAATAATGAAACCCTGAGGAAAACCTAAGATTTGTAAATTTTATATATAATATATGGGTTCACCAATATGTTTTACCATATTTTGGATCAGATTAACCATAAACATTATAAAAACGTGTTTATTAATTTTGAATTGTATATGTATTATAATGAAACATAAATCTGAATAAAATAGATTTTAACAATTACACTTCCTAATTATGCAAATTATTAAAAGGGACAAGATAATTAATGTTTCATTATTTTTTTTAGGTTTTAAAATAGATGAAGTTATTAAGAAAGGTGGGAAACTTGATTGTGAGTTATTTATATTAGAAGATAGAGTTATGGGTACATCTAGATAGTAATGCCAGATTTAGGTTGGTACCATCTAATGATAACAACCAAAATTGATGATTTCATATAGAGGAATTTAGATTCTCTATTATGATATATGGCACTACACCTAATTTTATTTTGTCTATGTGTGTGATCATAAAGTTTGACCATGCACAAAATACCTAGAAATATATCTCCTTATCTTGAAACCCTAGGTCTACTATCAACACTAGGTTTTGACCTTCAAAAGGGGAAATAAGGTGGCTTGATTTGACCTTAACTTCCCCTCATTGAATTTATGAATTAAACATATATAACCAATACTCAAAAGAGGGAAGTTAAAGAACATGTATTTCTCCTCATTAGGTGTATGTGTGTAATAGTGCTTGTTCAATGTATGCAACCTATGATCTAGACTTTTACACTTGTAAAATGAAAAATTTGGCTTGGATTTGAGGTGATTTAGAATTGTATAATTCTTAATCCTTTTGATTTATTGGTAAATTATAATCAATAGGCTAGTCCCTTTAAATGTGTTAGTATTTGTGAAGGCTTTATAGATGCTTTCTAAATAAGTGCTAGATAGGTAAATATTGGAATATTGTCATTAATGTCAAATGAATTGTAATTAATGTCAATGAAATTGCCAACATAAATGTTAAAGGAATTGTAATTGATGTCAATGTAATTTCCAACAAAAATATCAATGAAATTATCAATGTAAATGTCAACAAAAATGTCGATGGAAATGTCAACAAAAATATCAATGGACACATATTCTGGTGAAGAGGTTCCTCTTAGATGGGGATCTATCTTTGTGAAGAACCATTGAAGGATATATAAGGAGGATATAAGGTTGAAAAAGATATGAAATTAATTATTTCTATCATTCAAGCATAAGTATATTTTTATGTAGAAGAAGAAGAGGAAATTGAATTTTACATCATTCATTTATGACTAAAGAATAGTAAGCTAGAAGATTGTTTTAGTGGGGGTTTTTGTCTCATAAATAAGATATTGGTATCTCTTACTAAGTTGATGCTTAGTAATTGGGATTGGTGTCTCTAATAGGTTGGTGCCTACAAATTATTTAGCAGTGAGGATTGTTGTCTCTAGTGGGTTGGTGCATATAAATTATTTAGTGATGGGGATTGGTGTCTCCAGTAGGTTGGTTCATAATTTTTTTAAGAATAATTTTATTTGTGGATGGATTTAGATAGTATATCTAAGTAGTATTTTTCTCTATGGTTTTCTCCTAAAAGGGTTTCCACTTAAATATTGTGTTCTTCTTATGTTGTTAATTATTGATGTTGTGTGATTGATATTATTATAATTATTAATTTGAAAAAGTAAAAGATTATCTTATACAGATTCACCCCCCTCTCAGTATAATCATGTGCTCAATAATTGGTATTAGGTAAGGTTATTTCAAAAATATTATAACTACTATAAGATATATCACAATAGCCCACATGGCCTATCAAGAAGGATTTTCCTCAAATATGGCTCCATTTTTTTATGGAATGAACTAAGCCTTCTAGATCATAAGGATGGACACTTACCTAATAGATATTAACTTTTATATTTGGAAAAAAGTTGTGAGTAGATATGTAGCTCTATCATCTCCACCAAAAGATCCCATGGGAAAGAAGGTGAGTGAAAATAGTGTGAAATCTATGAATGTAACTTTTTGTGGTCTATCAGAATTGAAGTTTATTAAAGTAATGAATTATGAATTAGTAAAAGAGATTTGGGATAAAATAAATAACATCTATGAAGGAGATGACAAGGTAAAGAAAGATAATCTTCAAACACATAAAATACAATTTGAAAGTTTGAAAATGAAGGATGAAGAAAACATTGAAGCCTATCTACTTCATGTGGATGAAATAATAAATACCATCAAAAGACTTGGTGAAAAATTTAAAGATCCAATGATCATTTAAAAGGTGATAAAGTCACTTCCCTTGATATTTTATGCAAAATTTTCATCCATTAAGTAAATGAAGGACTTGGATAAACTAACTATGAATAAACTACATGGGATCCTCATGGCATATGAAATGAGGACCGAAAAGGATAAATCATCTAAATGAAAGGTAACTTATAAATCCTAAAATAAAATTAAGAATACATATCATGAGCCAGGTGATAGTTATAATAATGAATCAAATGAAGAATAAGCTCATTTTGTGAGAAATCTAAAGAATGGATCTGATAAGTATAAAGGTATGTTACCTTTTAAATGCTTTAATTATGGAAAGGTAGGACATTTTTTGGCCAAATTTAAATATGTAGAAAATTAAAATAGTGATGAAGAATAAGAGTATAATATAAATAAATTCCAAAAACAAGGCAAACTTGAGAAAAAGAAGATCTTTCACAAGCACAAGAAAAGCCTATATTCCAAAGAGGAAAGTGGTTCATCCAAAGAGAGTTTCTCTACTAGTGATAGATAAGAGATATTATTCATAGAAATAGAAATAAAAGATGATATCTTAGAAAGTTAAGAAAAATAAAAAGAAGAAAAGGAGTCAGAGTGGGAATAAAATGCTGTAATAGATGGAGAAGTATATTTGGAAGAAGAATCATTTGTACCCCTAGTGAAATCAATAAACTTAAGAAGAATAACTTAAAAGAAAAATTATAGCTTCAACAGTAATATAATTCTAAAACAAAAATGTCCCAAAGTCTTAAAGAATCATAAAAGATGATCATCAAACTAAAGATTCAACTTGAATAAGTAATATGATTAAAGAGGAGGTGAGAATCCAATTAAATAAAAAGGAATAAAATTGTGAGAGGCTAGATTCCAAAATTATTTCCTTGAGGAAGGAATAGAGAAAATAACCACTAAGATGAATATAAGCCTCAAAATTTGAGAAGAGTCCCAAAATCTTAGATGATATAATAAATATGAAGATGTCACCATTTATAAAGACTGGTATTGGATATAAAGATAATCAAATGGACAAAAAAGAAGATCACAAAAAAAAAAAAAACAAAGAAGGTAAAGGAAGAAAAGATAAAAAGCTATGCAGATGTTCTCAAAAGTCCTATCATAAAGAAGAAAGAGAATCAAGTCCCACAAAAAATAAGCACTCCTCCAAAAGATAACAAGGACACATTTATAAAGTCCTTCCTCTAAAGTAGGCACATATAACTAGGTTTTAACATTCTTTCTTTGGTTATTGATTTTCAATTAATCACTTTGGTCATAAAGAAATAGGTTGTAAGATGTGTACAAGAAATATTGATTGGAACAAGAATATAAGTCATTATGGGATTTAAAATAAGAACTATAATTTATTTTATCCTTTAGTATCTTACAATGTCATATGCTATAAGTGCAACAACTATGGACATACAACACACTTCTATAGAATTGGTTTTATGAAATTTTGTAGGCAGAATGAGAAAGTGGAAGCCATGAGTAAAAAAAGGAATAAAATTCAAAAGTATGGAAAAATAAATAGGAGAAAGAAAAGAAGAGACCTATGCTTGTGCAAAATACATTTCATGCATAAGAGGTATCACTAAGCTCATAATAAGTATAAATACAGGGGGAGATTGTCATTTCATTATCTTTTAGCTCTGGAAAAAAGATAACTTAAAGGATGAAGTATCATAGAATATTAGAGACAAAATAAATGGTTGGGGAGAATAATGATAAAGATGATCAAGATAAAGTTTATGTTCTAAGATAAACATGAAAAATTTGAAGAGACTTAAATGTCTATTAAATATTCACTTTTGTAGGATATGGTTAAAAAGAATGATTGATTTTTTGATCTACTAATCTTGTGAAATATTTTGAAATTCTTAGATATTAGATAATGAGAGGTTGCATGCCTTAAATCTTGTATTTGAAGTTGGTAAGAAGTTTATTGAAGGAGCTAGATATTCATTTCCTATAATATTGGATGATAACATATTATCAAGCCATTTATTACATTTTTGTTTATCTCACCATAATATTTTACAATCACTCTTTAGGAGGATTTTTAATATGATTTAATTCAAAATCTCAAAGTATTAAGACTTAAGCATAAAGATAAGTAATTTAACTTAAGACTTGAGGGAAGTGGAAAAGAGTAGTTACCACTTGAGTAGATAGAGATAATCTAGATGGATGTAGATGATGTCAAAAAGCCTAGATTTGATCAAATTCAAGGAGAGAAAATGAGAAAAAAATAAGTCATTATGAAAAAGGATAGGAAATATAAGAAATATAATCATTTAGTTGTGGCGATGTTGAAGAATATGACATGGAATGTTTCCAATGATTTATTTGTGGATGGAATTATAATGAACATGTCTTTTCCATTGATGTCAAATGGGGATAATTAATGAAAGGGAGAGTAAAGGAGGAGAACTAGAAAAGGGGGGAGTTTATATACAAATTTTCCATCAATAAAAAAGGGTGAGATTGTTGAAATATTGTCATTGATGTCAAAGTAATTATAATTCATGCCAAGGGAATTCCCAATAAAAATGTCAAAGGAATTGTAATTGATGTCAATGGAATTGCCAATAGAATTGTCAACAAAATTGTGAACATAACTATCAACACAAATATCAATGGAATTGTCAACAAAAATGTCAATGAAATTATCAACAGAAGTGTCAATGGAAATATCGATGGAAATGTCAATAAACACATCTTTTGGTGAAGAGGTACCTCTTGGATGGGGCACCTCCTTTGTGAAGAGCCTTTGAAATCTATATAAGGTGGATAGAAGGTTGAGAAAGATATGAAATTAATTATTTATATCATTCAAGCATAAGCATATTTTGGTGGAGAAGAAGATGAAATTGAATTTTCCATCATTCGTTGATGAAGAAAAAATAGTAAGGTGGAAGATTATTTTAGTAGAGGTTAGTGCCTCAGAGAGAAGAGATTGGTGTCTCTTGATAAGTTTGTACTTAGCAATGGGATTGGTGTCTCTAGTAGGTTGGTGCCTACAAATTGTTTAATAGTGGGGATTGGTGTCTCTAGTGGGTTAGTGCCTAAAAATTGTTTAATGATGTGGATTGGTGTCTCTAATAGGTTGGTGCTTACAATTTTTTTAAGAATTGAAGATGTCAGTGGAAATGTCAAAAAACACATGTTTTGGTGAAGAGGTGCCTATGCTATGGGACACATCCTTTGTGAAGATCCTTTGAAATATATATAATGTGGATAAAAGGTTGAGAAAGATATGAAATTAATTATTTATATAATTCAAGAATAAGTATATTTTTGTGGAGAAGAAGAAGAGGAAATTGAATTTTCCATCATTCATTGATGAATCAACAATAGTAAGGTGGAATATTATTTTAGTAGAGGTTAATTCCTTAGAAAGAAGAGATTGGTATCTCTTGATAATTTGGTGCTTAATAGTGGGGATTAATGTCTCCAATAGGTTGGCTCTTACAAATTATTTAACAGTGGGGATTGGTGTCTCTAGTGGTTTGGTGCATAAAAATTGTTTAATGATGGGGATTGGTGTCTCAAGTGGGTTGTTGCATAAAAATCATTTAATGATGTGGATTGGTGTCTCTAGTAGGTTAGTCCCTAAAATTTTTGTAAGAATAATTTTATTTGTGGCTAGATTTGGATAGTAGATCAAAGTAGTCCCTTTCTCTATGGTTTTCTCTCGAGTTTCCATGTAAATCATGTTCTTCTTGTGTTCTTAATTTTTGATGTTGTGTGATTGATATTATTATGATTATAAATTTTAAAAGTAAAATAATACCTTATACTAATTCACTCCCCCTCTTAGTATTAGTGTGTGCTCAATAGTAATAAGCATAGACCTATTATCTATTCATATGGTATTAGTTAGGTAATTTATCATGCCACCAACATAAAAAATATATGAGTTGACCCATATTAATGATTTGAATTTAAAATTTCACCAATTCTTAGTTTGGAATGAGCCATTAGGTTTGGATGATACTAAAATTTTGATATAATCTATGTATTATGGTTATATCCAAAAGACATGAATATTGATCTAATGATTGGGAGATGTTTGAGTGAGATAATTGAATAGTTTGGCATATATTGGGATTTATTATATGTGAATGATAATAACTTAGGAGGGTAAGACCCATGTAAATCATGTAGATGTGAGATAATGATAAATTAAAGTCATATCTGTATGCATAATTCATGTAGGTTGAAGGTTGGTAGAAAATAGCAATGCCAAGTATATAATACTATATTTTGGTGTCTACACCAAGTGTATAGTAGAAAATGTGTGGTATCTATAGTGTGGAAAATACATAGTGAGAAAGGTCTTATGCTACCATAAATAATTGACAAATGACATAATAAGATGTGACTCAAGTGAAGTAGATAATGAGGTATAGTAGAGCACAATTAAAAATTCAAAAGAAATAAGGAGAAGTTGCTCATAAGGTATAGGAGAAGAAAATTGAGGACAACTCAAACCACTTGAACATAGAAACCATAGAAAAAATGGTTACATGAAATTAAAGCTACCATTAATAAGCTACATAAATATAGTACATTCAAGTTTGAGGATAGTATAATTCACATTATTCATGATGACATAGATGAAAATCACAAATTCATAAATTTTAAACATGGTTTAAATTTGGTCTATCTAAAAGCCACATGTGAGGCCTCTTACATAGTATAAAAACATGTTATATAGAGCACAAGATTCATAAAATTCCAAAGATAAAGCTAAAATTATAGAGAATGAATGGCATGATGACCAAAATGATGATTATCTATGGGATTTTATACCCATGTTCTTATAAGTTCAGGTAAAAAAATAGTAAAATGGGTTTTAATCGATACTATTTAGGGTTGAATATTTTTTTTTCTTACAATCTTACATACATTGGGTATTAACATGGCTAATCAAAATAGACATATGTTTAACCCTAATTTTAGATATGGATCATATGAGTATAGATAGGGTTAAAGATATAGAAGTAAATAAACACAAGGGTGGTAAACATATATATAGAAGGCTAATTAATTTACAAACTTAGATAAATAATATTCTAAATTAAATGGTGAGATATACTAAAAATAGGAAGTACAAATATGCTAGATATTACAATGATAATGAAAACAAGGTAATTATATGGTTTTGATGCTAATATAAATCTAGATATAGAATAGGTAGGAAATAGACATGAATAAAATTATAGAACAACCACCAAATTCTAGATTAACTACCTTTGTAGCCATAGACAATTACATCCACCTAGGATGGTTATGTCAGCACTACTATCTAGATCAAACACATGTGTCTAGTATATAATATAATTTGAAATTGGATGTAACTACCTATATGCTTTTGGGTTCTATGTCACCTTTGCTCTGGTGCATTCAGATCTGGGTCATGGACTATTGTTCTATGTGAAATGAGAAAACCCTAGTTATTCATATTCATAGTGGTTATGGAAAAAATGGGTTAGTGGGCACATGGTGTTAATATGACCAAATACCCCTCTATTAATAAGCATTACCTACATAACCAATACTTTGAAGAGTGCCTCAAACATATGTATTTCTCCCCTACATGTTAGATTTTGTGTGCATAAGGATGCAATATATGAAAAATAAGTATAATAATGACCTAGCTTGTAACTTGGAAAATTAGCATATTGGGTTTCTCCTTTATTACTTTATATGTCTAGATGTGTTGTTCTTATGTCTGATATGAAAATAGGGTAAAATATTAAAGATTTGTTTGGTTTAATGCTCTTTGAATTTTCTTTGATATCAATGTTAGGTATGTGATAGGTTTTTCTAGGTGAGAAATGAATGAGGGTTGATATTATATTTATACCAATTTACTTTGGAGAATATATTGCATTAAATCACTTACTTTTACCATATGCATAGGTTTCATTTTCAAATTGGATGAATTTAGGGTACTGAACACTGTGTCAAGGTAGGACACTTGCATTGATGTAGGTGTCTAGAACTTGAAGATGTATAATAATAAGGCTAAAATCTTTTTTGGTAAGATATAAGGCTTGAGTCATTATAATGATTCTAGTTAGACTTATATATAAGTAATGAGCATAGATAAATAATAGATGTGAGACTTGTAAAAATAGGAAAGGTCTATAGCTGAGAGGAATAATCAAGGTATGAGTTTGAAAAGTGTATAGGATTGAGGTGATATATAATTCATAAATTTCATCTACATCCCCCCACTTTAATATAGTAATGAAATTATTGGTTTAAATGAGATAAATGTGTACTTGGGTGTGTATAACACACCTTGCCTTTGCTTGAGTCCAACTTGAGTGATTTTATGGTGACTAACCTAAAACCAAGAGAATGTTATAATATATAATTAGTGCATATAATCTAAAATTCAAAGTATTGAAGTGATTAAAATTGAAAGAGAGAAAGGTTTAGGATTACACCTGTGTATCGATGTAACCATATTATCTTTGGGTAATTTGAATTGAAATAAATAACATTATGAATCATTACAACTAAGATTAGGAAAAAATATAAAACTTATAAAGTGAATATATCTAAATATATAGAGAGATATTAGAGGACACATGCTCCCAACCTTAGATAAAATATGAGTTTCCACCTAGCAATTGAGATTATCTCAACCATGCAACCCAATCATAATTACAACTTGGTGAGAGTGAGTGAACAACGTAAACCCATAATATATGTCCAATGATTGTGGATGATGTAATCAAGTTCAACCTAATAAATTGGTAATATTAAGTGATTAAATCACCTCAACCATACCAAAAGTGAACCAACTATTATAATAGAGTGGATCAACATAGTTTGTAAAATTCCAACCTAGTGGGTGATGACAGTCCCTAAAAGTGTTTAAAATATAAATTTTATTTTATTTTGAAATATTAGCTGTACATTGTATATCATATGCACCTCAGATATGTATTATGTTTAAACTATGTATAATAATGGTACCAATGTATAAAATTATACCAAAATATGTATCTAAATCATATAACTATGAATCTAGCCAATTGGAGAACTTTGTAAATATGAATAACATGTTTCCAAAACATGCCCTCAATATATATGTAGAAATTTGAAAATTGATATAAGTTCCAGTGTGGAGGACATGTTTCCAAACATGCCCCCATTGTAATTTGGATATGATGTATACAAAATAACTATAGAGAACATGTTTCCAAAACACGACCCCACTAGATCTAAAACTATGAATATGTGAAATCCATGCCTCTATGACATGCAACCACTAATATGCCCCACTTTTCAGTGAGGGAAGATAGAAACAAGTATTTTGATCACCTCAAAAGGATAAGATAACCATATAATTATGAATTAATTATGTATCATATAGAAGGACATGTCTAGGTAAATGTTTCATTAAAGCATATAGAATGTGATCACATTAAGTCATAAGATGCATGATGAAGATAATGGTAGCATCTAGATAATAATAGTACATGTTCAATAAGCAACCAAGCACACATAAAAGAGAACTTAAAATCAAGTCAAAAGATAATAGTCCAAGGAGACCACAAATAAGGGGCATGTTCAAATTCCACAAAATCAAATGGACATGACTTATTCAAATGTAAATAAAAATAAAAATTGTCATATTAAAATCTCTATACAACAAGCGATGACATATTCAAATGTTAACTTGTTGGTTTAAGAATAGGGATGACTAAAATCGTAAAGTATAGTTGATGAACACGTCTGCCAAATTATCTATTTTTTCTTTTGTATAATATTTTTTATGTATTTAACCTTTGATAGAATAGTATTTGATCTTAGAATGCAAAGAATCATTTATTTTTGGCATAGTAAAAGGTTGGAAGATGAAGAGATAATGTTTTGTAAAATCTTTATAAATATTTCCTAGTTGTAATTAAGGATGGTTTCGTATGTGATAGAGATTAATATATTGCCTTTAATGGTTTTCCTATATATATTTTACTTATGAATCTATGTGCAATAAGTATTATGGATGTTTTAATCTATTATTCATATAGTTTATGCCAACTATTTTTTATACATTGATTTTATATGTCTTCATAAAATGAGATCGACATAGTCTTTAATGGATTCATTCAGTCTAAATTATAGATAATTATTCTATTTTTTTATTAACTACATAAGTTATCCCTATAATTAACATGTTATAGAGTTTTATAAGAACCTCTACTAATAATTGTGTAATGAGCATGGATGCCATATTCTCCACTTTACTAGTATTAATCTTCTTAGAATAATTTTATTCCACAACAACATGAATATAATTGGGATCTAAGTTCACCTCAACACCAATATGGGGGGTACAATGCACAAAAAAACTAGTAAAGAGGATACATTAGATGATAATCATAAGGATGGGGATAAAAACAAAATAGAGGTGGTTACAGAGGAGGTTACATGAGAGGATATCGAGGGGGTATCAAGGAGTTTATAATAATGATAATTGGTAAGCTAAACCACCTATGAAATTTTATTTGTGTGGAGAATATAATCACTATGCAAATAATTTCCATACCAATCTATAGATATAGACCTACTATGTGTATTATAGATTTTAAGGCCAAATCAAATGGAAGACTATCTAATGCTTGAAAAGTAGAGGAAGGAGAAGCTGATGTGTAGTGTGAACTTGACCAATGCATAATCTAAAGAGACCACATTCATCCAAGAAGTTACTAGACAACAACATGTAGAACTAGGATTGTTGCCTTTGGAAATGCCAAAAAAAAAAGGAATTAAAAAAGTTAACCTGATAAATATCTTAATCCTATAAGGGAGAAAAATTGATGTATCAAGTATCTCAATTTTTGTAAAATATACAATAGTAGAATGCTTAAAAAGGAGATACAACAACTATTTATGCATAGATGTATGGATAAATTATGTGCATAATGAAAAAAGGAGTATTAACTACTTTGAAAGACTTATTGAAGTTACTCAGTATGCTATGCAATGAGGATATATCATATAATATTACTAACCTCTTGAATAATCTATTGGAAAGTGCATAGTGATGTCAACAACATATAGATAAGTTTATCTAGTATGTGAAAACTATGAAGCCTTGGGATGTTGACTCCTACATGGATATTGAAATTAAAGGTTAAAACATTCCTAACGTAATATTTGACTTTAGGAGTGTTGTGAATATCATCTCTAGATCAACATGGGAAGATATTGGTAAGATACACTTGAGCTATAGCCATGTCATCCTCAATCTCATAGATTATGATCGAGTAAAACTGATTGATCATCTTGAGGATATGGAGATTAGAGTGGTCAAGCTAAGTTTGCATGGTGATTTTGAAGTCATTGATATGAATATTGTTGAGACCCATTACCTTTCCTTGGTTAGTAATAAATGAGCTTATGATGGTCAAATGACTATTAACATAGTGGGAAACCAACTAGAGGCTCATCAAGGAGACAAGATAGATGTCATCCATTTAAATAAAGAAGAATAAAAGCCTTACATAATTTCAAAGGAAAAAAAATCACCATATGCTTATGGTGATAATATTTAGTTTAAAGTTAGCATAAATACATAGAAGAATACACTATGAGTTGATAATTATCAATTTTTGAACCCACAAGTGGAGCAATCATAGACAATAAAGTAGCCATCTTGCAAGTTGGTAACATTAAAATCTCCAGTACAACAATTTCAAATCAATGGTTTTACCTCTCCCTTGGTGTGATATCCTACTATGTTAGAGGTGAATTTAACATATAATACATGTGTAATAATGATGTATTATACTAAACCTAATCCATAGGGTGTTTTACTTTAGGAAATAACATATTCCATAAGTGGTGATTCAAACACTCATATGTTGAATTGGGTAAGGGGAGATCATGAGATATGTCCTCTATATATGGTGTTTATTTACGAACATCGATTACCTAAATAAATTTCAATATATGACCTTAATATATTCATTTTGAGGTTAGAACATCATGTGCTAAATGTGTAACAAAGAGTCAACACACTGATCTATGTGTTTAAAGTACTACTATGATTTGGTGAGTAGTGATAGAGATCCAAAGATAAATCAGGAGGAAGCATGTGAGTTTTTGTGCACATGGTTTTAGTTACCACCTATGATGAAATTAAAATGACCATTATTTAAAGAAATCCAATGTCCCAAGCTATACATTGATCAATGTGTAGATATATGGTCTACACAAGGAGTAGAACTAAGGTATTGGGCATACATTTTTATCTACACACTAGCAGCACTACCAATGTCCTAGTACATGAATTAAGATCATAGGGGAGAGACAAAACATTGGTCACAAGTGAAATAATATTTCATTTAGACTTTTAAGTTTGAGGATGATATCCCTTTGGTGCACAACGCATTGTAGAAACTTAAAATATTTTTTATACCATGGGAAAGTAGAAGATTTGAGAGCTATAACATAGTCAACATCATATTAGGAAGTGGATCATGATTTGAATCAAGAACTTAATAATTACAATTCAATTCAATAATAAAAATCTCTTATTAAGCTTTGTAATAGAATAAATAAAGAGTTTATAGAATCCAATGATAGTTATGTAGATTTGTATTTAGAATGCTTCTTAAAATGGAAAGGAAAGCCAAACCAACACTAGCCTAGAGCATAAAATAAGATGAGGAAGAAATAATATGAAATATAAACATTCTAAAATAAGAAGGGTCAAAAACTCTACAAGAGGATCTACCTAATTTGTCAAATAAATTAAACCAAGAACCCCTAAAAAATATTAAAGAAAACATTAGAATAAAGTTGGTTCCTAAGATTGTAATAGTGGGAGATTATTATGGGTGGAATAGATATCAGAGGCATTAAAACTACTATGAGACTATCAAAATGTTTTCCCAACTAAATTATATGAAATAAAAGGTATAGATCCATCATTGGGAGGATGTGCATAGAGTTGAAATAATGCACTTGACCCATTAAAAAGTGCCTATACTAATTCGGAGTTAAGTTTGGAAAAAGTTTCCAAGTCATGATGAAACCAATTTTGTAGTGTAGAGATCATTGAGATCTTTCTGATGCTTTTTTTGGTTTGCAAAACTGACACTATATGCAAAAGATATGGTCTGTTGAAGTTTTCTTGCAATTGGGAAAAATGTGGTGTCGTAAGATGACGTGGCGCAATGTGGACATGTCAAGTGAACCAATCAGGTGAAAACACATGGTAGTGAATGGAGTCCTTATATTTGTGCAAAATTTGTATAAAATTTCATTGCATTGCACAGTCTGTAGATTTATGCAAAGTCCGTAGAAATTTTAAAATTGCCAAGTCCGTAGAAATTTAAAAAAGGCTTTGTAATGCCAAGTCTGTATAAATTGTAAAATTGCAAGTCTGTAGAAATGCTTTGTAATGATTTTTACCCACGTGGAGGAGCCACATAACAACAAGGACTGATCACCTCACCCAAACCATTGGATGTGGCAAATGCCTTAGCCAAAAGGCATCGACGACTATCATGGTGGAGACAAGGCTATAAAAATCCTTTTTAGCTTACTATCCCCACAAATGTGGGATATTTGATAAAGTTTCAAACTAAAACCTAGGCTGATGACTTGAAACCATTTCCAAATGTGGGAATGATTTAGATAAGCTAATCACCCACCAATAGGGCCATCAGCATCATTCAAGGTGGTCGCACACTTTTTGAAAGACTAAAAGCCATTCAATTTGCTAAATGTGGGATTTAAAAAGGATAAGCTAAGCACCCACAAAGGAGGCCGATGGGATTGGAACCCCTAACTTGCCATGTAAAATGATAAGTGCCCAACCAAATCACCTATGGTAGATAAGATAGAAATAAACCCACGAATTTGTATTTAAACAGGGTCATTCAGCTAACTGTGTAAGGAACATAATAGACCAGTTTGCTATATTTCCTCATTTTGAAGCCCTTAGAGGTCGAACCAGAGCTCAGAGTAAACTACAAAGTTGTTTAGAATTCTGATACACTCTATGAATTATATTCATTTTCCCATTTTGAATAATTGGTGATGCTATTTTGAGCTATAAAAGTTTCTAATTTTGATTTGGAAAAGCCTTTACTTGTGATTTAGGAAGGTGAAGGACGTGCTAAGTCAGCCAAGGTCTTTTGAAGTTCTGATCACTATTATTGTAGAGAGATATGATCTTTTGTTGTTTGTAAGTATTATTTTAGCTTGAAAATTTTAGCAACAATTAATGGATTGGTTTGATAAGAACTTGAGGACATAGGAATTCCAAACCATGTAAACAATTTCTGTGTTTTGATCTTTGGATTCATTTTTGCATTTTAGTTTCAGTTATTATCTAGAATATAAATTTATATTTTTAATTAGAAATAAAAATTTAATGAATTGATCATTTATGAGAAATTGGATAAAATTGAGAATTTGAAAAATCTGACATTTTTAATGGATAATTGATGTGATCTATTAATTCACCTTTATTTCAATTTTGAAACTTGATTTGGATTATATTTTTAATTAGATTTAATCATTCCAACATCTTAAAAGTTGAGAAATTTCTACTTCTAATTTAGTGTAAATTTTGGAATTGAGAATTTGAAAGATCCATTTAAACATTTTTATAAAAGTAGTGAAGTTCTTACTAGTTTTTATGGATCAAATTTTGGTATCATAACAGTTAGAAAGCTAGGTTAGCTTCTGATTGAGTTTTGACAGTTGCTTTCAATTTATTGGTTATCCATATCACTTGATTAGATTGCAGTGTGTATTTGTGGAATTAGTGTGTTTGCAAGAAACCATGGGCAAGTTGTCACATAAAGCCAAGATGGAAGAGCTTGAAGCCATCAACACTCAGATTCAGGATGAGAATGCTTTTCTAAGAGCTTGATCGTACTCCTTGGATGAGGAGATTACAAGTTTGAAATTAGAGCTTGAATCTAAGATGAGCTCTTGATCAAATTATAGTGTGGTGAACCAGAGAAGGCCATACCTTCTACTTCAGATGTAGAGACTATGACTAAGTACACTGTAAGTTATTCACCACGTAATTCATCTACTTCTTTCCATTCATATTCATATTCAAATAATGATGATTTTGGTAGTTTTGAACAACACACTAAAGGTACAGGATCCAAATTATTGATGAAAATGGGATTTAATGGAAGAGGTCTTGGTCGAGATGGCCAAGAAATCACTAACCCAATACAGGTGGAGTATAGATCTCCTCATGTAGGTTTGGGTTACACTAGTGAGCAGGTGGAAATTGGAGAAGCTTCCTCCATTGCTAAAGGAAGACAAGCTTCTAATAGCAAAAGACTGAGGCCACTAGTAGAACATGTATAGTGTAAGAAGGAAGGTAAATGAGGTATTGAGATTCCACCTCCTAGTTCCTACACTAGAGTTAGCACTAAATCTTCTGATCCACTTTTTATGTTTAAGAAATTTGGATTTAACATTCAGAGGATAATGCAATCATTTCCATGCACTTTTTGTGGGATGCATAACCATAGTGTTGAATTTTTTTGGAAGAGACATGCTTTGCTTAAGCAGATTGTAGGTGTTAAAGACCATTCTCGTCATGGCAAAGTGAGAAGAGGTAAAAGGGAGACCTCACCTAAGAAGGTTGTTTGTACTCATTACCATATGAGTGGACATCAAATTGATCATTGTTTTAAACTTCAATCATCTTCTCATTATAAACATGGTAAAACTAAGATGATTTATCAACCTATTAATAGGGTCAATGAAGTTAAATCAATCCATAATGATGTTAAGGAATCCACTAAGGAAATCAAGTTAACTAGGCAAAAAATTTGATTAAGTGGATTTAAAATGCACTTGTCTTTCAAAGCATTATTAAGAATTTTGTTAAGGGAAAGAACAAGCTTTGAATATGCATTAGTAGATTTTGTGATAACACTTTGAGATAGGTTCATCATTTGAAGTATTTCAATTCTCACCTTATGTTTAAAATCTCTATGTTTTAGAATCTCCTATTTATGCTGTGTGAGTTGTCTAGAGGACTTGAACTCATTTGATCAATTAGAGATAATAGTAGAATGTATGTTTTAGGTTGAGTTAATTCCTTACAACACTTATTTGACTGCTATTTTGAATTTATCTATTTTGGCACATGGATGTATAGATGCATTACTAAGACCCTATGGGCATGTTTAGATGTTAGGCAATATACACTTTGTGTTGTTTGCATTTACTTAGCATATAAGTCCCATACCAGGGCATTGTATTGTAATATGTCTAAAACATTTTGTGTATGTTGTCGACATTAAAAAACTTGTTTTTCAGTTACATTGGGAATTGTTTCAGTTTATTGACAATTCACTAGGATGTGACATAGGCAAACAGTTTTGGTATGTTGTGATCAAGTTATTGGTAGTTGTAGATTCCTTTACTCATGCCATGTGTAGGCATTTTTAGTTGAGTTGTGAATCACTTATTTTTCCAATATTTATCTTTGATATGATTAGGTTCTGTGTATGTGATGTAGTAGACCAGTTATAAGATTTCAAGTGATAGTCAACTTTTAGAGACCAAAAGCCTCTTTTATAGGGAGGTGTGATTTAGAGTTTAGTTTGGAAAAATTTCCAAGTCATGATGAAACTAATTTCACAAGATAGAGCTTGTTGATATCTTTTTGATGCTTTTCACAGTTTGTAAAATGGAAACCATATGCAAAAGATATGGTCTATTAAAGTTTTCTTGCAACAGGGAAAAATGTGGTGTCATAAGATGACGTGGTGCAATGTGGACATGCCAAGTGAACTAATTAGGTGGAAACACATGGAAGTGAATGGAGTCCATAGATTTTTTCAAAGTCCATATAAAATTTCATTACATTACACAGTCTGTAGATTTGTGCAAATTCTATAGAAAGTTTAAAATATCCAAGTCTGTAGAAATTTTAAAAGGCTTTGTAATGCCAAGTCCGTAGAAATTGTAAAATTGCAAGTCCATAGAAATGATTTGTAATGATTTGTACCCATGTGGAGGAGCCACATAACACCAAGGACTGAGCACCTCACCCAAACCATCAGACGTGGCAAATGCCTTAGCCAAAAGGCATCGATGACTATCATGGTGGAGACAAGGCTATAAAAATCCTTTTTAGCTTACTATCCCCACAAATGTGGGATATTTGATAAAGTTTCAAACTAAAACCTAGGTCAATGACTTGAAACTATTTCCCAATGTGGGAATGATTTGGATAAGCTAAGCACCCACCAATAGGGCCATCGGCATCATTCAAGGTGACCACACACTTTTTGAAAGACTAAAAGCCATTTAATTTGCTAAATGTGGGATTTAAAAAGGATAAGCTAAGTGCCCACAAAGGAGGCCAATGGGATTAGAACCCCTGACCTACCATGTAAAATGATAAGAGCCTGACCAACTCACCCACAGGAGATAAGATAGAAATAAACCCATGAATTTGTATTTAAACAGGGCCATTCAACCGACTGTGTCAGGAACAGAATAGACCAATTTGTTGTATTTCCTCATTTTGAAGCCCTTAGAGGCCAAACTAGAGCTCAAATTAAAATACAAAGTTGTTTATAATTCTGATATGCTCTATGTAGTATATTCATTTTCCCATTTTGGAGAATTGGTGATGCCATTTTGAGCTATATAAGTTGCTAATTTTGATTTAGAGAAGCCTTTGCTTGTGATTCAGGAAGGTGAAGGACGTGCTGAGTCATCCAAGGTCTTTCAAAGGTTTGATCACTATTATTGTAGAGAGATGATCTTTTTTGTTTTTTAGTATTATTTTATCTTGAAAATTTTATCAATAATTAATGGATCAGTTCGATAAGAACTCGGGGACGTAGGAATTCTGAACCCCATAAACAATTTCTATGTTTTGATCTTTGGATTCATTTTTGCATTTTAGTTTTAGTTATTATTTAGATTATAAATTCAGATTTTTAATTATAAAGCAAAATTTAATGAATTGATCATTTACGGGAAATTGGATAAAATTGAGAATTTGAAAAATTTGACATTTTCAATGGATAATTGATGTGATCTATCAATTCACCTTTATTCAGTTTTGAAAATTGATTTGGATCAGATTTTTAATTAGATTTAATCATTCCAACATCTTAAAAGTTGAGAAATTTCCAGTTCCAATTCAGTGTAAATTTTGGAATTGAGAATTTGAAAGATCCATTTAAATATTTTTATAAAATTAGTGAAGTTCCTACTGGTGTTTACGGATCATATACATACTAAACCCCAACATGAAAATAAAAGTAAAGGTTTAATTGGATCAAATGCAAGAATATAGAATCATTTATCTAGTTGAAAAATCAAATTGGGTGAGTTCCATAGTGATACATCCAAACAAGTCTGGGGAGATATGATTTTGCGAAGACTAACACACATTCAATGATACTTGAATCAATGATCATTTTCCAATGCCATTCACAAATTATGTTCTTAAGTCATTCACAGGTCACAAAGTGTACTCATTCATGGATGGATTTAGTGGGTACCATTAGATTTTGATTACAGGAGAGGACGAAGCTAAGAATTTTTTTACAATTGAATGAGGATCATTCACATACAAGGTAATGCCATTTATTTTGAAGAATGAATTAGTATTTTTCTCTAGAGTTTTAGTAATTGCATTTAAATATTTCATTCATGATTTTTTCAAGTATATTTGGATGACTAGGTTTTATTTGATCTATTTAAAGAGCATCTATCAAAACTATGACTAATGTTAGAACAATGTCAATCTCTATGCATTACTCTAAATTTAAACAAGTGCTTATTTTTCACATATTTTGGTGTTATTATGGGCCATGTCATATGTAGTGATGTAATTTTTTTTACCAAGCTAAGATTATTGTAATAGTAGGGATGCCACCCCAAACCAACTCTACATAAGTATGTACCTTGTTTGGTCATACAATATACTATAAATTTTTTATCAAAGGATACACAACCATATTTATACCAATGGAAAAACTATTGTGTAAGGATACAAAGTTTGAGTGGACCTTATAATGCTAAGCAACATTTAACAACCTTAAACAAAGGTTGGTAACATCATCTATTTTATTTTTTATTGATTGGAAAAAGCCATTCCACATACATGTGGATGCTTTTGGTATTATAGCAGGGGCTATATTAGCACATCCATGGGATGGTGGGTTTGATTAACCCATACATTTTACCAATAGGAATCTATCAATAATAGAGAATAACTATACAACTACATAAAGAGATGATTTATATATGGTATTTGCAATGTAAAAGTTTTAACACTATCTATTAGCCACATAGTTTGAGATTTTTACTAACCACCAAGTATTATGATACCTAGTTAATAATCCAATGTTATGAGGATGGTTATATAGGTGGCTGATGCTATTTCAAGATTTTCAACTCCAAATGAATGTAAATATAGGTATATAAAATGTTAGATCAGATCATCTAAGTAGGTTATATAATGGTGAATAACCAAAATAAATGGAGGATGAGTCCCCAGATGTGCACTTATTCAGGGTTATTGTAATCTCAGATAATATGGAGGACATTACAAACTTATTAGATTAACTTCACCTACACATTATATTTAAAGGGATAAAAATAAAATGGTCATCTGAGCTATCCCATATAGTCTCATCAATGTATTTTCATATAAGATTGGGAAAGATGATGTGTTGCATAGAGTTGCATTAAAACATGAATGACCATAGATTATTCAAAAATCACATCAAGTAATTAAATGGGGTCCCTTTTTAGGTAAATCCATTACTAGAAAAATCTTATCGAGTGGTCTTTAGTGGTCAACTTTGTTTTAGGATGTGCACAAGGTAGCTAAGAATTACAATGTGTGTTAGTAAATGGGAAATTCAAATTAGCATGATGAGATTCCTTTAGTCTTGATGCCTATAAAAGAACCATTTGAATAATGGGGAGTTTATTTTAGTAGACTTATAAGTCCCCCAAGAAAATAAAGTCATGCATGGTACATTATTACTGTGATGGATCACTTCATTAAGTGGGTGGAATCTACTATAACCACAAGTTACAGTGTGAAGGACACTACCAAATTCTTAGATGAAAACATTATTAGAATATTTAGATGCACAATAAAGATTGTCAATGATAGAGGATATAATTTCCTAAATCACACTATCAAGATTCTCATTGAGGAGTTTATGATCTCACACCACAAGAGTACGGCTTATCACTCTCAAACAAATGGGCAAACTAAAGTGTCAAACAAAGTATTGGAAAAAATGCTAAATAAAATATGTAATGTGTAAAGGGAAAATTAGGAGGATTATATTTATTTGATTCTTTGGGTATATAGAAAAAATTACAAGCATTCTATAGGTTTCACTCCCTTTTATCTTATCTATAGTCTTGAGGTAGTAATGCCTATGGAGTACATTATTTTGAGTCTATGCATTGTAAAAGTTATGAGGATAGGAGAGAAAGATTACCTAAATCAAAGATTAATGGACTTGTTTAGAATAAAGGAAAGTTAAAAAATATCATGGAGGATGTAAGAGATCCACAAGTTAAGTCATAAGGTATGACATGATCACAACTTACAATCTAAGCAATTTCATCCAAAACAAGTGGCACTTCTATATGATAGTAGGCTTAAGGCATTCTTAGGAAAACTATAAATTAGGTAGAATAAACCCTACATTATTCATGAAGTCTAACAATAGGGTACCATTATGTTAAAATATATGTATGGAACCATATTACCAAGATGTGTTAATGGTTGTAGGATTAAGCCCTACCACCATTAGTCTCTATCATTCTTACTACTAAAAAGAGAGGGTGTCAAGTAACACCATATAGATTAAGATTTTTGTTAATTTTATTTTGTGATTTTTTAGGATTAGAGTGTTTTTACAGTGTAATCCTTGGATCATAAAGCATCATAGACTGTAATTGATTCATAGAGATAGCCTAAGGGAAGGACAAATAACAACAATTACACTGTGGTCATCAAATAAGATTTTGAAAATAGTGATGACAAGATAGGTACAATGAAAGGATGGATAATGGTCATTAAAAATGATTTAATGACAAGGCACTTAATCATATTGCATCTTTATCAAAATAGATCACATGATGGAATGATAGGTGGGGTCATAAAATAAATGAAATAGGTGAAAGGATGTTGAGTAACATCATCTAATTTAAGAGACATGTATCAAATAACCTAGATAGAAAAAGGTATCCATCATGTCAAATAATAACTAATTGATATTAATTGGATAGGTAAACTCATGGGTAATCACTACAACACATTTAAACTAGTCAACTATACAGATTTGGGTGCCAAAAACCATATAACAAAGGGCATGGACAACGCACAACCATTACACATTTTTAATAATAAGCAAATATTATGATCTACATTCATAATAAGTAATTGTGTACATAATATTCAACCTAGCCAAACCAAGTGAAGGAAGTGTTCAAACTAGCCCACACCAATAAATATGGATCGATTTCAATTATTGATCCCATTGACTGATTCATAAAAATAAGAAATGTGGATTTGTTTAGGCCTAAAAATAATTAAATATAACAACCTTGACCCCTTAAATTTAATTAATCAATAAGAAGCTACTATATTTTCTCTTATCCCATAGGAAGTTGCACAAGTAGGATCCCTAATGCTCCCACACCCATTTTGAGGCCTAGATGTGTAAAGATTGATCAAACTACCTAAATTTAGATAACTATATGAGATAATTATCACTCTTCTAAGTAGGTATAATCAAGGGGATATTCACTTGTCTTAGGATGTTATAATCTAGATAAATGCTCAAATTATGACATGAGCAATAGGCCTCCTAGCTCGTAAAAAATCCCTTTTCCCTTAAAATTACACTACTCCACCAATTATTTTTGACATCAGGAAGAAGTATATGATAAGGATAGGTAGATGGATACCAATAAATTCAATAAATGATGCTTCAGTGTGTAGTTTGGTTGAATGCATTACAAAAATGTTTTGGCAAACTATAAAATAGGTTAAGTAGGCAATAAAATGGGTTATATATATTGTGTATTACATGATACACCTATTCAAACACTTTAATTGACTCAAGTGTCTAACCTAGGATCTAACCACCAATATTGAGAATATACTTGTAGGAACCTACCAGGCATTCCAATATCAATTTTTGGTTTTGATTATTTAATTTAGGTAGTGAAAATCACTAGATGGACTAGTCAATTTGGCTATATATTTTTGGCCTGCTACCACATTTACAAATATTATATAAACCAAAATAGAACAATAATATGAAAAACTAGGGATATTCAACACATGATGGATTGAGGCCCTCACCTTAATCATTTCACATACCTGAATACCCTAGGATGTCATACAATATTTGGGGTAACATGCATCAGTTACCAAGTTTCAAAATGGAGTCTAAATCAAAGTGCATGAGTTGGATAATCCAACTATGAATTCATTACCTTTCTTCATTACTATGTTGTATGTGTAGGTAGAAGTTTAACACCATAAATCCCTAGCTACAAGGTCAGTGCAACCTATACATTCCATACCTCTAGGTAAATAATAGACCATGCTTAAATAAACATAAGCATAATTAAAAGTGTAACAATAGGTCCCACCACAACTCTTATCATCTCCATCATAAGACACCAAAGGTAAAAGAAAGGAAATAACATGGAGAGCCTCACCACCACCACCAAAGAAGAGAACTCACAAAGTAAAGTCTTGGTTGGAAAATTCATATGTTTTAAAGATAAAATATGTGTGAGATATGGAAAAGTTGGGAGTCAAAAAATAAGAGGTTATCAAGTCCATAATGGAAGATGTCAATGATGGTCATTATGAGTACAAAGGATAAAAGGAATTTTTCTTTTGGAAAGTAATGCACACCTACCAACTACATAATCAGGTAAGGAAATAACTTTAGGTTGACATCACTCAACCTCCCCCTTCTATTATTGTTGACATTGTAAGGCAAGAAACAACTCAATAAAAGTTTAAGACTAAAATATTTCATAGAGATATAGATATGGTATTTTTGACTATTCACCAAGAAGAACAACCTACACAAGAGAGTCCACCTCCACATTTTTTTCATAAACCAAGGACTCATCCTTTAATAAGGACATCCCATATAATAAAAGGTAGAATGACATCTTTTGGGGAATAAGTAGAAGAGATGGGAGCACAATAAGTGTCATAAGCATACCCATAACCCCAAGGCCAGCTTGTAAAGAAACAAAAGAAGATCCTCACTCCCCCTCCTATATATAGAAAGAATATGGTTACAAGGAAGAGTATTGTATTTGAATCCTATGTTTCAAAATATTTACAATCAATGATAATACTGGACTCACCAACTCTGAGGGAGGAAATAAAATAGACCAGTTTACTGTAGATAGATCCATAAATAGAAGTATCCAAGAGCTAGAAGATATAGAGGATTAAAAAATGGAGGCTTAATAAAATTAGAAAAAGGAAGATAAAAAGAGAGAAGAAATAATCAAAGAGAAAGGTAGTGATAGAGGAAGAACATAACAAGAAATAGGTAGTTGTGTAAAAAGATCAATGTCAATAATAAGATGCATAGGAAGCACACCAAAAATAAGATCATGAAGTGGAGGCTATAAAGAAGAAATTTGAGGAAGTAGAGGCTCCCAAGAAATGAGCCAAAGAATTGGAGGTGAAGAAAAAAGAGCAAGAAGAGGTAATGTGGAAACATCAAGAAGTGTAGGCTATGCATCAAAATTAGGAGGAATTAGTAGCATAAAAAATGATTAAAAGGAATAAAAGGACAAATAAGATTAGTAAATTAAATATTAATAATACAAACATGCAATAAAATAACAAATAGCCAAGCCAAGGACAAAGCTAATGTTGAAGCTGGAATGAAGGTTAAGGTTGAAGCGCAAGACAAATCCCAAGATAAGGTAGAATCTAAGACTAAGGCTAAAGTTGAGGTTCAAGCAAGAAAATAAAAAGAGGCTAAATCCAATGAAGAAGTATATCACATATAAAAACACAAACTAGATACATATGGAGGTACACAAGAGGAGGATTTGTAGCTAAAATCTCAAATCACTAGCCAGTGGCTATGGGATATTCCCACATCATCTACTTAGTGTACCACCTTTTCTATTCCTTTGATCCAATTCACACCAACTCCTGTGATTATTCCAACCACATTCATGGAACTTGATTCTACTACACTTGAAACATCTCTAGATGGTGCCTAGTTTTCATTGACCAAATATATTAAGGGTGTAACTGTGTTTCAAGAGTCCATAGCACAAAAGGCTTCAATGTTTGAATAATAAGTATTCTATTTGTGAAGCAAAAAATTTATAATTGATTTGATAGCTTATAAATGTGTGTTAGATAATTAATAATAGTTTCCCCACACTAGTTACATAAGAACTATGTGATCAAGTGATGTCTGAAGAAAAATAACTCATAGATTTATTGAATCAACTCATAAAGGATTGCATGGTTGCACAATAGCTACAAGCACTGAGAGCATAAGGGTAGAATATTAGAATATATATAGAGGCAATATGTAAGCTACTCTAGATATATGAGTAAGTTTTGGATACCACTACATAATAAGTAAAACATATAGCACAAGGCATGCTGAATTGGAGGTAGCACCTTAATAATTTATTGGTTACCACTCAATAAAAATTTAGAATAGGAGACAAAGATAAAGCTATAATGGATGATAAAATGACTAATTATGATGAAATGAGTAATTCCCTAAAGCAATTTCTTGATTTTATGGGTACCACCATGTAAAAACTTTAGGCTTGACATAATGAGACTCTACATATTACATTTATTGGCCTACAAGCTCAAAGTCATGTGGATCAATTGAATGAATTGATTTTGGATATCCATATCAAGGTATCCAATTCTAAAGCACTCATTACTATCATATAAGATGAATATGTGTAAAATTTAATGGTAATATATATCCCATTGTATATAATACTTACTATGGTGTAGGAAGTGCTAACAGACTAAAATATGCTTAAGCAAGATCTGTCATGGATTGATCCTTTGATTGCTCAACTTTTGGATGAGCCTTAGTTCATTATAATATATCAAGTCTAGTAGATCATATATCTAAAGAAGATAGAAATGAATCCAAAATTAGACACCCAACAACAAAAAAATCCCACCAATATTTTCTACACAACCAAGTTATTCATCAATAGTACAAGTAGAACTAACATAACAATGACCTACTACAAAACATTTTAAAGCATGATAACATCCACCTAGTAGATATTTCATGCTAAAATTTTAGAATTTTCACAATCTTTATACAATTTTATAGGATAGCCTTAAAAATTAGGAGCAGAGCTAGGATGGTTGAAAACCCATAAAATATGGCCACTTGGTTATGATAGTCTATTAAAAACCCAAAAGGGTGGTAGGATAGTACACTATTTAATTGAAAACCTAAAAGGGTGACTAAGTAGTGCACAAAGGGTGAAAAATGATAAAAAAAACACATGGAATGATAACCACAACTCTTGTTTCTGGTCATTCCTTCAGCATCAAATCATAGTATTTTACTATGACCTTGTATTAGAACAAGAGAAAAAATTAAGTCTGATAAAGTGTTGGATGAAGACTATGGATGACTAAATTTCAAATTATATTTGATGACCATGTGTGTGAATTAATCTATTTTATATTTTATATAATATTTTGTATGTATTCAACCTTTGATAGAATAATATTTTATCTCGTAATTTGAAGTCTTTTATTTTCAGCATTGTAAAAGGTTGGAAGATGAAGAGACAATTCTTTGTAAAAGCTTTATAAACAACACCAAATTTTAATTGAGGATGGTTTCATATGTGATAGATATTAATATTTTATTCTTAATGGTTTTCCTATATATCTTTTACTTATGAATATGTACGTAGTGAGTATTATGGATGTTTTAACTAGTTATTCATATAGTTTATGATGATTGTTTTGTATAAATTAATTTTTTATGTCTTCATATAATGAGATTGAATTAGTCTTTAATGGATTCATTTATTCTACAATACTAAAAACTATTCCCTTTTATTATTAACTACACAAGCTATCCATATAATTAACATGTTCTAGAGTTTTCCATGAACCTCTACTAACATAAAAATAGGAAAATATAGGCATAAGAGCCACAAATAATGGATCATATTCAAATTCTCAATAAATAAGAAAATAAAAATGTAAGACATTAAATTAAGTACATGAATGAAATCACAAGCAACCAACATAAACATAACATACTAGCCCCTAGATATATTTGCTAGAAAAATGTGTTAAGTACATAGCATATTAGGTACAAAAAAAAAGATATAAGCATGGATAAAGGCATGTGTAAGTACACATATATGATCTCAAACATGATAATGTAAAATGACCATATAATGATATCACCTAGATGTATCATGATCAAATAAGGTGTATGCCCCCAACATCCTAGTAACATGAGTAGAGGGAAAGCCCAAAATCCATAAGTGCATAGATCATGTACCTGTGTATATTTATATCAAACTCAAAATATGTGTTAAACATATGTATATGTAGTAAATACCAATATTCCATATACTAACATGGAACCAATAACATATGCTCCAAGGAGATGATAGGATAAGTACACACTAATTTTATTTGGATTTTGAGTTTTATTTTTATTTTTTTGGTATTTTTGTTATATGTGGGACCTTGCAACTTTAAGTTATATCTTTGACATTTTTTGTATTATAGTTTTATAAGTGTAAATGGTACATGGCATGTTACTCCTCACATTTTACTTGTGAAATATAAGAACCAATTCTATCATTTAGAATATGGATCAATTTGCCTTCATGAGAAAAGGAAATACCATGCTGATTTTGGTCAATGTTTGCTTCCATTTGGTATAACCAAAGACTGCCTAGTGTAAATGCATATGGAGATGTAGTAGGTATAAACAAAACCCTTGTTTAAATTAATTTCAGACCACAATAAATTAGTAGTGTTATGTTTCCTAAGGAGTCTTTTTAACCTCCTTTATTTTGTAAGTTTTTAAGATCAAAGTCAATCTATTGTAAGCATCTTAAATTATAAATTTTATTTTTAAATATTTTTGGCATGGATGATTTTTGTGTTTTTCACCTTGGGTTTTTTGCATAGGATGTAGACCTTGAGTTAGTCCCATATTGGGTTAACCTTATAGAGCTCCCATATAAAGATTAGTAACTCCACATTTTTGTTCATAATGTTCATATGGTAATTCATGTTCCTTTTTTATGTGAGGAATAAAATTTTGGTACTTAAAATGGGATATGTTAAGCTCTTTCAGATGAGTAAGGATGAATGAATTATATCTATGTACATCCACATATAAATGTGTAAATGACTCATATTGTTTATGAAATGCTTTTTATTTTAATGGATAAAGAAGATCTATACTAAAAATTAATTGTAATTCCAAATCTAAAGGTATAAATGCTAGCTTATATGATGTATTTTTGAATCAAATAATATAATCTTGAAGGGATTTATCATCATGTTTTCTGAAAGTGTGAAAATATTCTAATGTAAGTTTTAACACCTTATGGATATTTAAATCCATCAAGAATTCACCTTCTAATTGTGAAAAAGTGGTTAAGGAAACTTTTGGGATGCTATAAAACTAATTATGAGCCTCATCATAAATTCTCATATAGAATAATTTTAATAATAGTTATTCATATTTTTCTCGTTGACCAAAAGAATTAACATAGTTAATCATGTGGTCAAATGGGTGCTTATGACTAAAAAAGAGAGGTAAATATAGTAGTTCAAAATATTGTGGATAAGGATATTAAAGTATACATTGTGCAAGAGGTTGATTATTGATTGAGGTAATATTTACATTAGTATTATGGAAATTCATTTGCATTTGAGGTATATAAACCTATTTTTGAAGATCCCCAATAGAGTTCATCATAGAAATAAGATACTCCATGGGAATGGTGATGCTTAGACTAGGTGTTATCATTAGTCTTAATCCACCATCTCTCTTAAATCTAGGCATATGAGTATCATCAACCTCATGGATAACAAGTGCAAGTCCTAAATCATGGAATTTAGTATACTTTAGTAGTGGTATTGGATCTTTGAATTATGGTACCCTTAGTACATTATTAAAAGGGTGTGGAATATTTGGATAAAGTGGTTCATCCATTCTTGGTAAAGATATAACAATTAGAACTAGAGGGAGATTTGGTAAAGGTACATTAGGTTTGTAATGCTTCTTTAGTATTGGTGAATTTATATTTCTTGGTAAAAATGCCATGTTGTCTTTATTAACCTTTTGAAAAAAATTAATTTAAAATGAAGGGAAAAGAGAACCATCACCCTTGATAAGGGGGATATTGTTTGGAAATGTATTAATTATGGGGTTTGAATCAATTTTCTTGAAGGCATATGCCATATAGGATTAGTTTAAAATTTAACCATGATATCCTAATGGAGTTGAAAAAAGATATCATGATAAAATGAAAGAATACTTTTCCCATGAGTAACCAATTTGGATGTAGAAGGTAAATGTTTTTTTTATCTTGATTAAGATGGTTTAAATCATTTCTTGAAGTGGTGGGATTACAAACCTAATTAGAGGGATGGTAGCTACCACTATTCAAAGGTTTAAGATTATAAACTTTAGAACTTGCAAAAATACATGAGTAATATATTTTTACCCTTATTTGATAGGAATTTGGATAATTTCATAGTCATAGTCATAAAATAAATCAATGTAATATATGATGAAAAAGAGAAGGAACACAAATATTAGGATAAATAAGGTAAGAAACATCCAAAAGAGACTACTTTTACAATAATGATGTTAAAAAATATGCTATTTTCACCAAAATTTTAACCCTAATTTTGAATGTATATCCTATGAGGATAAATAGGGTTAATACTATAGAAATTAATAAACACAGGGTGATAAATATATCTATTTTAGGCCAATTAATTTATAAACTCAAATAAAAAATGTTCTAAATTAAATGTTGAGATATGATAAAAATAGGAAGTACAATTATTCTATATATTTAAATGATAATAAACACAAGGTACTTAGATGGTTATAATGATAATAGAGATATGTATCTAGAATAGGTAAGAAGCAAAATGAAAGAAGATTCTAGAACAATTTTTAAATTTTTGATTAAGTGCCTATATAGCCATAAACACTTACATCAACTTGGAATGATTATGTTGACACTACTATTTGGATTGGATGTATGTGTCCAATATAGAATACCTATTAAATCTTGATGTAATCACCTAGATGCTTATAGGTTATATGACACCTTTGCTTTGGTATATTCAAATATGGGTCATGGACTATCATTCCTTGTTAAATGAGAAAACCTTATTTCTTCATCTTCATAGTGGTCATGGGAAAAATGGGTTAATGGTCACATAGTGTCAAGCTACCCCAAATAACACTCTATAAATTAGTGTTGCCTACATAAAAAAATACTATAAATAGGGCCTTAGAATTATGTAGTTTTCCCATGCATGTTGGTTTGTGTGTGCATAATGATGTGATATGTGGAAAATAAGTATAATAGTGATCTAACTTGTAACTTGGAAAATTGGGATATTGGGATGATCCTTTAGTAATTTAGACTTGTAAATGTGTTTTTATCATGAATTATAGGAAAATAAGATAAAATAGGAAAGATTGTTTCACTTGAATGGTTTTTAATATCAATGTTAGGTCTATTTTAGGTTTTTCCAAGTGAGGAATGAATGAGAGGTGATATTATATTTATACCAATCTCCTTTGTATAATATATCATATTCAATAACTTAGGATAACCATAATAATACATTTAATTTTTAAATTGGATGAATTTATGGCACTAGAAACTTGCAGTAAAGTAGGGCACTTGCATCAATATAGGCATCTATCTAGGATGCAAGTTTTTGAAAAGCAAGAAAATATGTACAGGTCCCAAACTTGTAGATATGGATAATAAGTAGGCTAAAATAATTGTAGGTAAGATAGAATTGTCGAGTCATAAAAATTATACTAGTGAGACCAAGAGATAAGCAATGAACACATAGGGATATCAGATGTGAGACTTGTAGAAGTAGGAAAGGTATAAAATGGAGATCAAGGCCTAAGTTTTCCTAGTGTATAATATTGAGGTACTACATAGTTCATAAATATCATCTACAATATAATAATATCAAAGTATTTGATGATGTGACTCATCAAGATTTAGTTTATATCACTTTAGATATTACAATAATGTTAAAAATTTTAACCACTTAGTTCTTAGTAATGTCTAATAATTTGCACTAAAATTTAATATTAGGTAGGCCATGGATACATTCCATAGAATTTTTACCTTGTACTTTACATAGGTGTGTAAAATTTATACATGATGGATATTTATATACATGCCTAGCCAATATAAAACCATTATATATTTTAAGAATACATAACCTAATAATGAGAGTCCATAACAGTTGGGGGTATCTCAATATACTATAGTGTCACTACCATAGATCATTCATATATAAAAAATACATAAATTTGAGGTTGGTTAGTCTATTATAAATTATCACAAGCCATAATCTATAGATAACCCAAAACCACAAATTTCACCTCAAAGGGTGGACCATGAGGAACATTTACCATAATTACCTTTATTAGTCAATTCAAAAGATCAAAATTTCATATCTATCAAGTAAAATGATGATGATTCTAATTCTAGTTATAATGATGATAATAACTAAATACCAATGAACATTGATGATTAATTTATGTGGGTTGATTTTTTTTAAAAATTCAATAGGTAAATATTAGGTTTTATAGGGACTTGAAAACCATAATTTAAAAAGTGTAGAAACTAAAAGATAAAACAAGTAAAAACTAGGCCACCATGACTAGAGAGATGCTAAGTGTTGGAATAATTATAGTAAAAATGGGACCCAAAAAAGACAAAACACAAATACACATGTTAAATTTATTCAGAGTTTGTCATTTTCCTATTTCCTCTAGTTTTCTTCTTTGTGATGTTACTGATCATGACTTTGGTTTGAGTTTCATGGCCTTATGTTAAGTTTTTCTTGTGCTCATCCAAACCTTTATCCTTCTCAACCCTCACTTTTTATTTCTTGGAGTTGGAGCTTCTTGGGTGATGATGAAGATGTCCTTTTCTTTCCTACTTGGGGTTATTTCTAGCCTCTGTCTACTTCCTTTCACCCTCTTCAGGTCACCCATACCTTCCATCAATTTGTCTACTTCCTACTTGATATTGCTCTATTATTCCATTAGTGGTACCAGTTGTTTACCCAATTATTTTAGATTATCATGAAAATATAGCATTTTATACTTGAAATCCTCCATAAAATGTCCCAAATATTCATCCCTCTCCTAAAATTTAGCATATTTTATTTCATGTATTTAAAAATTTGGGTTTTTAATACCTTGGGGAAACTCAAGACTTCTATTCACCTTATTCCCACACTCTTCTTTAGGGAAGAAGAATAATGGGATTTCCCTTTATAAGTATTCTTGATTGCCCAAAGGTGAAATGGGTGGGGGGAAGGAAAAGACTCAACCTTCCTATCCTTAGCCAAGTTTTCCTTATCCTTCATAGATATTTTATCCTTGTTTCTATCCTCAATGTTAATCTCTTGATTCCTCATGGGAGTCCCTCTCTTGGTGAGTAGGAAAATCATCCTTTAATGGATTATATTAGAAGAGGGTTTTTATTAGAAAGATAAGAAAGAGGATTACAATGTCATGATAAGGTAATATGATAGACTAATATGAAGTCCTTTCAAATGGTTTAACAACAAGAAATGATGCAAAAAAATATGTTTAAACTTTCTTTCCAAGGTTAGATAACACATTACCTACAAGAAAATATCTAGCTATCTCCTCAGAAGATCATCCCTTGTAAATCCATTCTTATTAGTTTGAAACATAGTATCCATCTCGAAGAATACTTGCATAAGTTCCTTATTTCACCTTTCATCTTTGAAGGTCTTAGTGCCTTCATAGGACATTCTCATGACATCCACGATGGTTTATTTCATGACATCCACATAATACACTTGAAAAAAACTTGTCACTATTTCAAGCCCACCATAAAATCCCTAGCCAACATTTAATCATGACCTTTAATTTAAATCAGAAATTCCATAAGCACACCTTTTTTATATTTCTCTAGACTTTCCAATTCAATTGAATTTTTACATAATAAATGGGTTCAAAATAGTGCCTATCTCCCCCCATAATTTTATTCTTCCTCTTTCTTGAGTGATGAGAGTTGCAGAGAGCCAAATACTAGTTCTTATTTATTTATTTTTAAGTTTTCCAATAGCCATTATTGACATGATTTTTTAAATGACGTACTTCACCTCTAGATTTGAAATTAGTGTCATAATTATGACACATAGTGTGAGTTGAGATTTTCTTAGGCATGATTATAATTCAAACATGTGTCTTTGCTACTAGATTGAGGATCTTAAAAGTGCAAATAATTAGTGATTAAGGGCTAGATATGGGGAATATTGAGGGTTTTAATCCATGTGGAAAAACCAAAGCTAAGTACTCCCAAATTTGCAATTTTAATAGAAACTATATTTCCCTCTAAGTAGATGTGGGAGATTGACCACTTGGTTGAGTGAAAAAGATAGTTGGTATTGGAAATGATTTGGATAATAGTGTGGGAATCTTTTACTTTTCTTGAGAGGGCATTGAGGATGTTGAGTGAATCCCCTTTAATTACCAATTTATAAGTGTTAATATAGATTGCTAGTTGTATGCCCTTAAGGGAAGCTTTAGCCTTCATAATGTGGTTGGATTAAATTCCCATCAGACCCACATAGGTAGGGATATCAATCCCTGAATCATCCTTGATGACACCACCACTTGATTTATCAAGATTCTATTTAGACACTCCATCTAAATTTATCTTAATCCACCCTAATGGTGTGCATTCCCATTTCATAAGGATCCTATCCAAATTAGATTTAGGGGGAGGGGGAATGAGGTTCCATTTTTTGAATAAATCCATCTCTATCTCAGTAGCTTCAAGCCTATCATTGAGTATTGTTGCCTATTAATTCTTAATAATAGATATTTGGATCCTATAGAAGGATCTCAAAGGGTTGCAAATTTTGTGATCAAAGATATGGACATTCCTTACAGTCTATATATGCCATAAAAATTAGGGTGGGGATAGAGACCAAATGAATACCAAAGAGGGGAGATTCTAGGGGGTTTCCATTAGATGATGAGGTCTATTATGGAGCTAGGCTTGACCCAATATAAGTTGAATAACTAAAGGAGGTGGTTCCAAACTAAAGACCTAAATGGTCAATCAAGGAATATATGATTTATGGATTATAACATATAAGTACAAAGAGCACACCTATTAGGGATGGTCATCCTACATTTTTCCTAGTTTTCTATAGTAATAATTTAATTATGAGCCATGAGTTAAAAAAAGGTTAACCTTAGGGGTAATATGTTTAATATAGTGGTTTTTATGGTAAACCCAGTCCTCTAATTAGTCTATATTAGTAAGGAATACCTATTTCATCATGTACTCACCATTTTATTCTGCTATCTAGAGGAGTGTATCCTCCTTTAGGAACACAACTATATAGATTTGAGAATTGAGGTTGATAATTTCCTAGGAAAGTTTTGCATTATTTATCTCAATCAACAGAGTTTTCCAATTTGTTCTTCCTTATAATAAATACCAACAATCCTTAACCTTATGGCCTATAAAGGCTTTGAAGGTCTCCTTTAGGATGTTCTAAGGGGAAAGGAAGCTATGAGAGAGGATGAGAGCCAAGGATCCTATAAAAATTCAACATTTTCACCATTAATAACATACCATCTACTTCCCTTCTTAATTATAACTTGAGATGGATTTCCAAAAGTCAAAGTCATTTGAGGGGCCTTATTCCCAAGATAAAATTGTCTTCCTCCTTATCCTCTAGGTATTTAGCTTTGATAATATTGGTCTAAAGATTATCTTCTTTCATAAATTTCCACCTAAATTTCACAGACAAGGATCGATTCATAATTTTGATTCTTCTTAGCCTAAGACCTCTAAGTTCCTTGGGTAGGTAGACTTTATTCCATTCCACTAGTGGGAATTGAAACCTATCTTCCATGCCCTTCCACAAGAATTTTTTTTGTATCTACTCAATTTTATCTAAAATATTGATGAGGATTCAGAGTAGGGTTATGAAGTAAATGGGGATATTTTTTAAGGATCCTTTAAAGAGTTTTAGCTTTCCCACCTATGATAGGAGGGTTCCTTTCTAACCTGCTATTTTTTTTTTAATTCTCTCTACCAAGGGATTCCATAATTTCATTTTCATCTTACCATCAAATAGTGGAATGCCTAGGTAGGTTGAGGTAAGTTTGCTAATTTTACATCTTATGATGTTTAACAGTATTTTTTGAAGGGGAGGCAAAGTATTCAAGAAGAATTTAGAGCTCTTTTTTAAGTCAATCCATTGGTCTAAAGCTCTTTCATAGCTCACTAGAATTAATTTGATAAATAATACCTCTGATATTGAGGCCTCTCTGAGAATAAAAGTGTCATCTACAAACTACTCATGAGTGACTAGGATATTGTCTTGTGCCACCATTAATCTCTTAAGTAAATTTTGTTCTCTGAACACTTGTAAACTTCTACCCAAGGTTTCATCCATAAGATTAAATAGATAGGGGGAGAGGGGATCACCTTGCCTAATCCACTAGTTGGCAAATAAAAATCCTTTATGAACCCCATTAATCAAGATAGAATATATGGGGGTAGAAATATAACTATGGATCATACCCCTAATATCCACTTCAAATCTAAACCTATTTAGAACCTTATCCAAAAATCTCTATGAAACACTGGCATAGGCTTTATTCATATCAAATTTTGAGGAACATATCTACCATGGGGTATTTGGCCACTGAGTGTATATTTTCATGAACAATTATGGTTCCATTTGTGATCTATCTAGCCACCATAAATGTGCCTTATTGTTATGTAATGACCACTTCAAACAAGGGTTAGAGGTGAGTGGCTAATATTTTTGATTTTTTTTTTACACCATGGAGCAAAGACTTATGGATCTAAAATCCTTAAGTTGATTTATTCTTGGTTTCTTAGGGATGAAGACCAAGAACATGTTATTCAATTCCTTTAGGATAACTCCCACCATAAATAATTTGTATATTACATCATCTACCTCAAGGTCGATTATGTCCCATAACTTTTGGAAGAAAAGGGGGAAAACCCATCTAGTCCAAGGGTATTGTCTCTTTCTATAGAGAACACTACTTAGTTTAGGTGAATTATGAGATGGCACCAAGGTAATCATACTGGTGCATGAAAATATAAAAATCAATTCATATGTGGATAAATGAAATACTATTTATTTCAACATAACTACTAAACAAAATCTAATTTATTAGGTGCCCCATGGAATAAATTTTTTATTAAATCCAACCAAGAGGCACAATACATTGATCAATGCACTATAGGTATTAATAGGTCACCATTCACATATTTAGTAAATAATTTTGAATTCATGGATATAGAGCCAATTATTAGGATAAAATCTAACATTGCATAGGATAGGCCACATATTATAGATGTAACTTAACATGGAATAAATTACATTTCTAAAAATATGACTAAGATATACTAGCAGGTTATTAAATCAAGAGGGAAATCCATTTTGTCATTTTCATAGAATAACATAGCATGCGGCAAATATTTATTTAACATTACAATAGAAACTTCAAAAATAAAGGCTAAAGTCACTTTTCAAATCATAAAAGCCATACCAAAACCTCCTAGGGCTTAATAACTAGGTCACACACATAGAAAATACAAACATTAAAGAACTAATTATTTAACTATTTTCATTGAGAATCTATACAGATAGAATGTGGGAATATATGAGGACACAAAGACAAATGTATGTACACTAGTATTTTCTTAGCACATAGGGAATGATCAAGATGAATTATATAAATATATATATTTTAAATATTTAATAGGATATATTAAATTAACATTTTCATGTGGTCCTAAAGTGATGGATACACTACTCTTTGTTATGAATACAAGAAATTAGATGAATGTCACATTAGGTCAACAATGTTTACACGAAATGAAATTTATCATTGATAAGATAAAAAAATGTCTTACATTAAATTGATGGATAATATAATTCTCATTCTTCATGATGGTATAGATGACAATCATAGATTCATAAATGATAAACATGGATCAAAGTTGGTCTATCCAAAAATCACACATGAGACCTCTTATATAGTAGAACAACATGTTATATAGGTGCACAAGATTTAAAACACCAAATATAAGGCTAATTTTATAAAACATGAATGGTATGATGATGATAATGATGATGATCTATGGGATTTTGATAATATTGAGTAACCTCTACTTGATGATCTTCCACTGGATCCACCTTTCAATTACCCAGATCTCCTTGATGTGTTTTTTGGTTGATAGATTATCATTTTTTTCAAATGTAAAACAATACAAAAAAATTGAATATTCTAAAAAATTACAAATTCAAGACCTATGCATGAGTATTTTTGGTTCATTTACATTAGTTAATTTATGAATAATTATTCATTACTTATTTATATTTAGTTTCATATCATATATGCTTCACCAATGTACATGAGGGCATGTATATCATATAGGTTTCCATATCATAGATTCAAAAAATTGTAAACAAAAAATAGTGCCCTATTTAGATAGTAACACACTATGCCCTTGTCTTATTTTTTTTATTATGTCCCAATGAGTATAGGATATAAATGATTAGATCGAAGATAGACACAAGCCTCTTAAAATTTTATATGCATCAAAAACCTCACTAGGGACATCTCATACACATGTTATGTCATTATTTGGCTACCCATTTGTGTTCATATCTAGTTCCATACACTATGTTAAATCTATTGATATTGCCCACTTACATTCACATTGATATATTAATAGTTACCTAAGTTGCTAAATATAATAAGTGTTACAAACTCATTATGTTGATCAATTACAAGTATTCATGCATGCTCTTCATGTTTGATTTACCACTTCATGTCTTTTGTGTATTTTATGTTTTGGCTTGTGGACATTTGAACATGTATTTATGTGTGGATTAAAGCCTTATATATATATGTATGTATATATATATATATATATATATATATATATATATATATATATATATATATATATATATATATATATATGTATGTATGTATGTATATATATATATATATGTATGTATATATATATATATATATATATATATATATATATATATATATATGTATATGTATATATATGTACATGTATATGTGTATGTGTATGTGTATGTGTATGTGTGTGTGTACACACACACACACACACACACACACACACACACACACACACACACACACACACACACACACACACACACACACACACACACACACACACACAACATGTAAGTGAAACTTGAACATATCCATTATATGTGGCCCCTTGGAATTATATTGTGTGCTTTGTGTGTACTCTTTTTATGTGTGTGTCATGGCCTTGTCACTTATTTTCTCACTTTGCTTAGTTTTCAATGGCATGATGGATATCATGCATCTTCCCAACCTTTTTGATGCCATGATATATATCATGTATCCCTCCCCAAGTATTTTTATTCATCTTTTAGTACTTACTTTGGACCAGTTATATGTGTGATTCATTGCCAACAATTATCTTGACAATGTTAATATGTATGTTTATTTCTAAATGTATCTCACGTTAATATTTTTTATTACATTATATATGATGATGCCAAGATCTTCCATGTTATCACTACTACTTAGATTTACATATTTTCATAACATCTCTCGCATAATTTTTTTGAATTTTGAGTTAATTTTTTTTGTAGACTTTACAACTCACCCTGAAAGAGGGGGAATATACAATGGCTTGTCTTAGAGGCTAAGCTCCTATAGTGTAATACAAATATATAATTTTATAGGCTTTACATATTATATTATACTCTAGACCTAGAAATTAATTTTAGATAGCAGTGATATATTTAGACAAGGGTTTTAGGTTAATGATGTCCAAAATAGGGTGCTATTATCCTAGTAGGCAGAAAATAGACATTTTCAAAAATTTCAAAATCATAAGTAGTAAAAGTTAGTTTGTAATAGGTATACAGAATCAATTTCTATAAAAATACTTAGGTTAATATTATATTTTATTAGTTTGGAGGCATCATACGTGACATGCGTTCCAAGTTAGAATACAAGTTTTTGGTCATAATTTCAGTTTTTATTACTCGATCTCAAAATACATATACACCCAAATATCAGATTGGGATCATGTGAATGACATATGACTACATCCTTAAATTTTTGCACTAATTTTTTTAATATGAAATGACAATCCATGTCATTCTCCATGTTATATATAGTAGATTTAGATCATATTATATTTTACACCAATTTTTCACCATTTTATATACTAGTTTTGCACCAAAAATGAGGCATATGCCATCTGAAGTGGTTGGTTTACCGTTTGCACTAGTTTTTGAACCAAAACCATCTATTCGGATTCATACATGGATTCCAAAACTATGATACTACCTTGGGTATGTAATGATGGAGTCAATCACAATATAAGTTCTTAATCACACTCACCTATCAATTAGGATTGGGGAATGCATATTCAAATCTATTTTATTAAAAAAAGATGAGATATACAAGGGCATTACCCTCTATAGTAACCAAATTTTTTCATCATAAAATGAAACGGTTGATGTATCTAATTAGGTGTATTTATCCATTGTTATTTAGAGATATATGTTTCTTGTCTTTTACTTTTATATTTCCATATTAAGGAATAATTTATGCATGTTTCATTTTAGGTACACATGAAGCATAGTTCAATATTATGGCCTACTTTCAAGATTGTTCTTCCTAGGTAAGTTTATGTACACATTTTCCTTTCAATCTAGCAATTTCACTTTTTATACATTATTATAATATAAGGGAGGAATAAAATAGACATAACATTCATTGCTAAAATAATGCAATTGTCATCACTCTTTTCACACACTTAGCTCATGCCTTTTTCCATGGTCCTTGACCACTCTTCCTTCACTTATATTATAAATGACCCATTCCCACAAGTAACCAATGATCTAAAAATATATCTATCTAGAATTATAAGTAACATAGACTCACTTTAAGATTGATCCCAAATTTCAATTTAGTTATTATTTCGCTATAGACATGGACACCATTATCAAACATGGCCAATCCTTATTATTTTCTAGTTTTGCCAACTGCATCCTTCCACCAAATAAAAACTAGTTTATAAAATTTAAATTCATGTAATGGTTTATCCTACAAGTTTACAGAGCCCCATATGAAGGAAATTTGAAAATATCACTATAAATCAACATTTCAAACCATTTTATAGACAAGGATTCTATATTTATAAACACCAAAATTCTAATTGAACATTAAGAGAAAATGTCCTATTTCTCCCAATTTTGAATACATACAACCCTAATAACATTGATATAAAGTCTAAATAAACATTTAAGTTCAAAATTCACTACTGAATCATTTAATCACACTAGGATTGCACCAACATTTTTAATTTTTCACCAGTCTTTCAGACACACCACTATAGCATGGGAAAACTACATGGAGTTTGATCATTCTTTGAAGTATTGATATGTAGGTAGTACTCAATATAAAGGGTATTTAGGTCAAGAAAATTTCAAATGCTAACCCATTTTTACTTCATGATTACATTTTCTCTAATGATATCTTGACCTAGGGTTACAAGTGAAGGAGAAGATACACAATTATTTTCATGATGGATCGAAAGATCCCACAAAAGAAAAAAACATACAAGTGAAGGCAAAATTATCACAAAATTTTTAGAGAGATATCATATACGAGATGCTACATACTCTCTAAGGATATCAACACATCACATCTAGATATAATGATATTATCCAGAGATCCAACATAACCCTATTTTGGATCTAGACTTAGTCAACATAGTCACACTACCTATTTTCTAGTCTAAGTCATAGTCTTGCATTCTAGTTTTCCATCTAAGTTGTATTTCTTTGGTACCTTCCTCTTTTAACATTTTTTTCAAAATTTAAAAATTTGCACATTAATTTGTGTCATTTATTTTATTTTTAAAATTTGTGGATAATACAATTCTCATTCTTCATGATGGCATAGATGACAATCACATATTCATAAATAATAAACATGGATCAATGTTGTCTATCCAAAAACTGTACATGAGACCTATTAAATAATAGAACAATATGCTATACATGTGCACAATATTTAGAACAACATCAAATATAAGGCTACATTTACAAAGTATAAATGTTATGATGACCATAATGATGATGATCTATATGAGTTTGATAAGATTTAGTATCTATTGCTTGATGATCTACCACTGGATCCACTTTTTGATTATCTAAATATCCTTGATGTGTTGTTTTATTTATAGACTATAATTTTTTTCATATGTAAAACAATACAAAACAATTAATATTATAGAAAATTACAAATTTAAGACGTATGCATGTTTATTTTTAGTTATTTTACATTAGTTAACTTATGGATAGTTATCCAATACTTATTTATATCTAGTTTTATATCATATATGCATCACCAGTGTACATGATTACATGTAGATCATACAATTTTCCATCTATATACACAATTTCAAAAGATGTTACTATCACAAACTCAATTTTTTTAAAATATAAAATAGTTACCTATTTAGATAGTAACACACTATGACCTTATCCTATTTCATTGACTATGTCCTAGTGAGTACAATCTATCAATTACTATTTCCAAACAAGACATAAGCCTCTTACAACTTATCTATACATAAATAACCTCACTAGGGGCATCTCATACACATATTCTATCATTCTTTGGCTACCCATTTTTATTCATATCTAGTTCCTTAAACTATGTAAAATTTATTGATATCACTCACTTACAATCACATTGATATATTAATTTTCACCTAAGTTTCTAAATATACTAAGTGTTAAAATTTTCTTATGTTGATTAATTACATGTATTCATGCATGTTCTTCATGTTTGCTTTACCACTTCACATCTTTTGTGTATTCTAAGTTTTGGCTTGTGGATATTTGAACATGTATTTATGTGCAGTTTAAAGCCTTAATTGTTTATTTATATGCATGTGGGTATAATTTGAGCATGTCCCTTGTAGGTGGCCCCTTAGCACCATATTATGTGATTTATGTACTTTTCATGTAATCTTTGTATGTGTGTGTCATGGCCATGACACTTATTTTCTCATTTTATTAGTTTTCAATGCCATGATAGACATCATGCATATTCCAATCCTTTTTTATGAGATGATATTGTGCACCAAAATTAGCAATAAAAACCTAAAACCCAAAGAAACTAATAATAATGGATAAAAGAGGTAAATCAAAATGAATAAAACAATATGACCATCATTTTTACCTCCTTATAACTCTATTCTGGGATTTGTTATTGCATATTAGACTCATATTTGACATAGTGATGGTATGATTAAAGGATTTTGGATGTTAGATACAAGAATTGATTTGGCATGGAGAGTTTATGCATTCATGATATGGATACAATAGAGGAGTGTTATTTATTATACATATTGTGGAGGGAAAGATCAAGGGTTGATATTTGAAGTTGGATGAGGGGATACATAGATGGGGATTATTCAAAGAATTTAAAATTCTTTGGAAGCCTCTAGATTTGGAGGCTTCTAGAGAGGGAGGATAGGTTAGAGAAGGTTATAGATTTGGATGAATATAGAAACCTTATTAGGGACTAATGATGATTATAAAGAGGTTATATAGGGATTAGGTGGATAACTAGGGACTAGGGGTATAGGAGAACCTAGGAGTAGGCCTAGTTGGTGGTTAGGTGGGGTCACATGAATTTAAAATTCCCAAATAGTACATAAGTAGGATTAGGAAAGGATAATGGGGATTTAGGATAGATTAATTATTGGTGGGAATGGATAAGGTTAGTATATGAAAATTAATATTGATGTGGGTATTAGATAAAAAGACTAGGAAAGGGGGATTAATTAGTAAAATAAATTAGATTAGATGGAATTAGTATCAACTCATAAGAATATTAGTGACACTAATGTAGGTGAGTGAATTTAGGTGCATACATTTTCCCCTTCTGTGAAAGGACATTATGAATAGAGTGAAGTGGAAGGAGTAATAATATTTCAAAGAAAAACCACATCATGGATGATGTTAGTAGATTATGTTAGTGGACATGATTCCCATCAAGGGGACATGTGAGAAATAATGAGATGGATGGCCACTCAAAATAAGATGTGAGGGGTGGGATGAAATGGATAGATAAAGGGAAATGATGGTAGATGTGATATAGATGAAGAAGATAAATTCAACTTGAGTAGTGAGTTATATATTGATGATGCCCCTAATAAGGACACATGCACAGGGAGTAGTGATGATGGGGATTGCAGTTGTTAACACATCCCAAGGGGGAATAAACCATAGCATGATGATGATATGATTAAAAGGACACAATATTTAGATGTATCCTAAGTAATGACACATGTGAGAGAGAGAGCTATATTCTAGGATCAGATGATGATTTGATAATATTGATGATGGATGTAGCTCAAAGATAAAGTTGATTAATATGATGAGGAGGATAAGAGAGAATAGTGATATGATAGAGTGACCAAAAGATTGGGATACATTACATACAATAAATTGGTCATAATGTGATAAATGATGATGATGCCCCTAGTAAGGACACATGTAAGGGAGTGATAATTGTTGACCAAACAATGATTGATGGAAAAAATATGGAAGTTATGACTTGTCAGGCCCAATAAATAGGTGTGGGTGATTGATTAAAAGATCAAGGAGATTATTTCAAGGATGGTGATTGATCAAATATTGATATTATAGCTCAATAATTTGACTAATGCAAGACTTGAGGATGATGAATAAAGAGGAAATAGTGGCCAAGCTATCCTTAGGCATGAAAAGGTGACCAAGTAATACCTACATAGTATGAAAAGACCTTAGGATGATGTATTTCTGACTTTGGGATAAAAAATAAGTGATAGAGAAGAGGATAATGATGATGGTAAATATTGGTGATTAGAAGATGATGTTAGTGACTTAGATGATTAGATGGGGATTAAAGATTGGATGTTAGTTGAATGGGTTGTGAAGAGTGGATTAGTGATGAGAATAAGGATGATTAAATGATTAGATATATGATAAGGTGTAGATGATCAATCCATCAAAACTATCATAAAGCTCATAATAGTCTAATTAATCTATTAAATATGGAACTTGGTAGTGTGCCCCATGATATAGACATGACCAAGAGGACATTGTGCCATAGTGTATGGGCAAATAATGAACTCTACATCCTCATTCATAAATAAAGAGAGACATGATGAAAATAAAGCATAATAAAAATAAGATATATACATGATGAAATACATGCAAACAAGACAAATAAAACAAAAAATTAACATAGACAAATAACTACATGTACTGTCATAATATCTTGTCTAAGGATGGGATGACTGATTAGACTAAGTTGGTTATGATGCTAATTAGGGAATTATAATGGACTAATGATAATCATTAGGATTAATACTTGGATAAGGATATGGATATGGATATAGATTAGGATTAGGATATGGATGATATGTTTCCCCTATTTTAGGATAAAAGGATGGATGATGTGATAATGTCTTCAGATATATATTTGGTCTTGAAAGTGAATCAAAAATTATCTAGGGAAGGTGATTGATAAAAGTGATGAGCAAAGATTACCAACAGACAAGGCCCTACAAGATTTTAATCTATCAAGTAAACTAGGAGATGATGGGATCAAATACCTTTCATACTAGGAAAATAGTGATTGGATGGGTGTTAGGTATAAAGAGGCATTGATAGGGATAGTGATGGGATCAAGTACCTTCCACACTAGAAAATATGTGATGTGATGGGTGTTAGATATGAAAATGAATTGATAGGAAGTGATGTGATCATATACCTTTCATACTATCTAATAGGGATTGGATGGGTGCTAGATATGAAGAGGTAATGATAAAGAAGTGATAGGTGCCAGATTGAATTCTATGACAAGGATATGTGTGTTAATAACACTTAATCAAAAGGATGAGGAAGATATGGGAAGATGGGTGACCACTTTGATTTGGTTCTAAGATAGAATGTGGTATCCAAATATGGGAAAATATGAGAGGGATGGAGATGGGTGTGACTAGGGGATTAGGCATAAGATAAGATATTATGGACTATGATTTGTGGCTTTTTAAAATTTTATGAATTTTAGGGGTTTTTAAAATATTTCAAATTTTAGGGCTTTTTGGGATATGTATGTACACTATATAAATGGGGTTACTAGCAAAGGGAATACCAAGTTTAACAACTAATATAAAGATGAGGATGGATATGTTTCTATACGAGATTTCACTTTTCACATTCAAGAAAGGAAAATGAGAAACAAGAAGAAAGGACGAGGGTTTGTACGTACCCAGATTGTGGACTTGCGCACCAGATTTAGACGATAGCAGGAACTCCTCTTTGGTTGTGGAGGATGACACCTGAAAGAGAAAAAGACTGAAACATGAAAAATGTTAGATGACAAGAAAGTGGACTGCCAAGCAAAAGCTTGGTCCTAGAAGCGCAAAAGGCTTCTTGGAGGATGACAGTCCACTGTTAAAAATAGAATGTTGACAGAAATAGAAATGATAAAAGACTAAATGAAAGAAATTGAAAGCAAAAGCGTACCTGATATGCAGCAGTCTGCTTTGCACAGTCACTGACATCGGTGGTATTGCCAGCATCGGTCAAGTATGGTCACCGATGTCAGTTATGCTACCGACGTCAGTATGGGAAATGGTCGAGGTCGGTCGGGGTAATGGTCAGGGATGAGTTTCAGGTCTGGTTTTGGTCTGTAGAGTAGTCTAAGAGGTCATTTGAGGGTTTGAAAGTTTGTTTGGGAGGTAGAGGGACTGTCTAGAGGTCTAAGGGATTGTTTTGGGTTCTGAGGGATAGAGAATATTATCTGGGAATGCACTGAATGGGTGACAGAGGCAAAAAAGGGAAGACAGGGAGACAGGGATCTGAGAAGGCTTTTTAGCCTCTCAGGGAAGGACAAGGAAGGTTGTGGATAGTGGGCTGGATTAGCAGATAAATTCAAATAAGAAATGAAATGAAAATAAGGAAAGTGCTTACCTCTTACTTGCTGAAGGAAGAATGGAAGAACCCTGTTGTTGGAGCTGTTGAAGGCCCTACAAATGCCAAGAGCCTAGAGCTATTTCTATAGAGTGCCTATAGCTACTAATGCTTGTTATGTGAGAGGGAGAGAGAGAGAGAAATAGAATGCCAAGCACCAAAAGAGTTCACATTCATGGGGGGAAGGTCAGTTGTAGAAATGTAGTTTTAATTGAAATCAATGCCGGCAGGACCGCCGACGTCGGCCGAATAATGACCGATGTCAGTGGCAAAAGAATGGTGATAGAGGCTAAAATTAGCTTCTGTCTGTTCTTGCACACTGCCAAGGTCAAAACGGTCGTGGGAAAATGGTCTTGAGGGGCTTAAATGGCTGCGAGAGGAAGGATTAAGAGAGGATTTGGGAAATTAAAGCTAGGAAAGAGGTGGGGGCATCCAAGGAGGGGATCCAAGGTGGCATGGGTGAGGTGGAAAGGGGCCAATAAATTAAAATATTTGTTTTATTTTAATTTAAAATTGAGGGGGTTTAGGACAAGTGTTAGGAAATGGGCCAAGGGGACCAAGGGGGGAGGATAACCAAGGGGTAGACACGATTTTAGTGTCTACATTTGCCCCTTTTTATCTTGTTGGTTGTTCTTGACAAACTGCAAGACAAAAATAGGAGTTGATTGCCCTAGGTATGGGATGAGGTGTTCCCCCCTCAAAGCGGGAGTTGAGGGAAGGGAACCTGAGATCGAGTGCTGATTTGATAGAGAGATGGATAGAGAGGGTAAAGAGTCAGTGTGAATGCTACAAAGGTTGGGATTGCACGTATACCACACCACGCGATGGTGAGGTCAAATTGTCGCAGGTTAAGGTCGAGGAGTGCCAAAATTTAAATAATCAAGCCCCAGCATTTGGTCGTAGCTGATCGGGTTATTCAATCTAAGCTGAAGCTCCAATGGTCATCGCATTTTAGGTATCCCAGGCTAAGGAAGTGATCTTGAAAACATGAAAATGTCACAAGTAGTGGGGATCAACCAGCTTGTGATCCTATACTTGTGAAGGTCATAAATAGTCTATGCACAATTTTGCTAACCATTCATGAGGTAGCATACATGCAAAAACAACCAAGGCAACATTTATCTTGGAAGTGGTCAGAGTCTGAGGAGATAGTCGTGATCTCTAAGGTCTGGTGGTCGAGGTGGGTGGAGGCAAAAGTAATCTCAAGTGTGCCCCAGGAGGCTAAGATCACTTCTACGGTGAAAGCTGACTTATTGGGGCATGATTTTGGTCATGGTGAAGAATTTGGAGGGTTGAAGTCTACCGACGTCGGTGAGAAAATTGACGCCAGTGGCCCAAAGGGACCGACATCGGCATAAATCAGTTGACGTTAGTGGCCTAGGGCATGAATATGCCTACATCAGTGGCCTACCAAATCTGACAAAACCAGATTGGTAGCCCACCAAAAGTCATTTTCTACTTGTTGACTGAGAGAAAAAAGAGCTCTGGAGTTGATTGAGTGAAAGTGACCCAGAGTTGACCGAGTGAGCAGGGTGAGGTGGAATATAGGCATTGGTGGAGAGAGGGAGTGAGTTGGAGAGTGATAGGAGGCTGTAAAGGCATTTGTGGGCCAGGTGAAGTGTGAGGGAAGAAAGACATAGTAGAGATGGCAGAGGGGAGTAGAGGACCCGTGGGAGGTCCACCACCAGTGGCACCCATCGTGCCACCACGCTGATGATGCCGAGACGAGGTAGGAGGCCCCAATGAGCTCAATTGGTTGATTTTAGTTTTGATTTTGTTTTTGAAAATTTAGTTGTTTTAGGTAGAGATTGAGGGGGGAGGGTAGCTAGGAGGGTGGGAAGGGCAGGTAAGTCAGGCTAGGGTGTTTTAAGAAGGTTTTGGGGGGTTAAAGGGTGGTTAAAGGGGAAGCCCTAATTTTTAGGGGTCACCCCGTTCAGCTCTAGGGCTGAACCAGTCACCGACGTCAGTGAGTTCATCGGCGTCAACTAACCATCGACCGGCATCAGTCACTTCCCTACCAGCGTCGGTCACTATGTGACTGACGTCAGTTAGGTAAGTGTTGTCGTTGGCATGAAAACTGATGTCAGTGGCTGCCTAGTCTGAGAGAGTTTAGAAAATTGCCAAGTCAAGGGGTTGATGCTGCACCAAGGGCTTCCTAGGTGTCAGGATAGCCATAGACGGTCAGGTAGAAGGTCAAGTAGATGGATGAAAGGTCAAATAGGCAAGCTAGGTCACACAAAAGGAAAAAGAATCATGGGGATTGGGAGTTACATTTGACATGAGTTTAATTGTTAGATGTAGGCAAGGCAGATGCTGATGTTGTGGGATCGGTTATCAACATTACTAATGCAGATGCGTTGGGACATTACTAGGGAGGAGTGCGTGCAGATGAGCATAGTGGGACTAGGCGGGCTGTGGCACTACTACAGATTGGCTAGAGACGTGAGCTTGATGGTGGCATTGATCAAGCAGTGGGAACATTCCACCAACACTTTCCACCTACCCACGGGAGAGATGATGGTGACGATCGAGGACGTATATCGGATTTTATGGTTACTGCTACATGAAGCAGACTTGTATGTGTGATCGAGAGAGGTGCATGATATACACATGGTTACATTGTTTGGTGAGCATGTAGCTGAGGTGAGTTATCACTCAGCCAATTTTGCATATGAGCCATTATATGCCGTAGATGAGGATGCGCATCGGCTAGCGGTCCTGATGATGATAGGCATCACGGTTTATGCACTGCCAAATGCAGAGGGAGGCAGGTTTCAAGTTGCTATGATTAGAGTTTTGACAGAGATGATAGAGCAATAGATAGTGTTTACCTAGGTACCCATCTTTTTGGCTCAGGTATACAGAGAGCTATGGGGTATCAATCGATGGTGGTGGTATAGTTTGTGTGTGGTCTGCCTCCTACACTGTTGGGCATATGAGCATATTGTGGTTACCTGACCTCTCGGCCTCCTAGTGGCAATTTAGGCCAAGTTCAGGGTTGGCTTCAAGCAATGGCATGAGATGATGGTGCAGGCGCAGATGGACGGAGTGGTCAGAGACATTAACCATTATAGAGGGGTGCTAGAGGCCCTAATCCCAATAGATATCATCTGGAGACTGTACTTGGTGTATCTAGCATTTAGAGACCAGGGAGAGCAATTGGTCAGGGTACAGAGCTTGAGATGGGTTAGGGGGAGATGAGTCGGCGAGCTCGAGAGGGTGCTAATGGAGAGAGTGCAATGCTAATTTGGGCTACTTTAGGATGTGCTGCCTATTTCCCACTGTATAGATGGGATGACATTGAGGTGCCGCTCCCATTGCCAGAGGAGACAGTGAGGCCTAATTTTGAGGAGCTACCAGTAGGCCTTGGGATAGCAAATCCAGGATGCATAAAGGCCTACTGAGTATGGTGGGTAGGAGAGTATGAAGGGATACAGGTAGGACCATAGCTTGATCTGTAGACCGTGATCAGGGATAAGGATACGATGAGGTAGGAGAGGGATACTGCCAGACAGGAGAGAGATGCTGCAATCCAAGAGAGGGATACAGCATGAGGACAGGTGACCATTTTGTAGGGTCAGTTGGCCATAGCCCAGACACATGCATTGGCAGGACAGGTTTTGGGAGGACAGGGCTCGATGTAGCATCCACCTCAGCAGCTAGTCTAGTAGCCCACATAATCAGTGTCAGTGCAGCCAGGGTTTTCAGAGCTGTAGGGTTCAGTGCAGGGCACGGTAGCAGGTTAGATGGGTCCACCACAGACTGTATCTATAGTTAGATACAATAATGCATTGGATGAGATCTCATATTATGAGGGAGCCATTAGGAGGTTTCCTCAGATATAGTGATACTCAGATATGAGGGTAGAACTAAGCTGACAGCGGTCTATGTCACGAGCAACTGCTATAGATTCATGCAGACAGTGCATATCAGAGGGGGGAGAGGATACAACATCTTCCCAGCCACCACCACCACCACCATAGCCATAGCCTTGAGGGCAAATTTTGATGCTATGTATATACCAGCCTGTGAGCCATTGATGCGAGATGTATTTGATTTTTTTGAGAGAGAGATGCACAGATTGTGCGATTGTAAAAACTTTGATGATATATATGATGAGGTTTTGGCTATTGATGTGTTAAGAAAATGTTTTAAATGTTAATGTTTTCAGCATTTCTCATATGTTTTAATGATGTATGCTGTGATGATGTTTTATGATGATATGTAATGATTAGGATGTAAATGATTATATGGTGATGTTTATGATTATGATGATGGTGTTTTGATTTTGTTAATGATTATGAAAATATGTGATTGTTTGTGATGTGATTGGCAGGTGACGAAAGAATGTGATAAAAGAAAGTGATGAAGATAATGGCCGAGCTAACCCCAGAAGACCCCATGTCAACTAAGTGCTACCTACATAGCCCCTATCCTAAGGGCCTCAGGCCAATGTAGTTCTCCCCAAAGGGAGGAAGGGTCAAAGTGGTCGATGGTCTTGGATGAAGTTAAGTCATGGTCAAAGGTAAGATAGTTTGTCCATCAGGTAGATGAACAAATGGGGGTGGTCAAGCTAACCCCAGAATATGTCGTATCATCTGAGTGCTGCCTACATAGCCCAGATTGGAAGGGCCTTAGACCAATGTAGTTCAGATGAAGAGTCAAAGTGGTCGATGATTGGTCTTGGTCATGATGAATGATGAGGGTAAGATGATGTTATAGCATTTTCCATATGAGGTGATGGTGTATTCTATAACATCGATCGAGGCTTCTCATCCCTAGAAATTTTCCATAGCCGTGATGGATGTGTGCTAAAAATGAATTGAGGTCTATTTATGCTTCAACAAGTATTGGTTTATGCTTAACATAAATTGTGTCTGGTCGATAGTTTCCATGTGTATTGGTGTCCATAGAAACTAGTGTGAATAGGCTATGTGAGTGGTTTGAAAAAGTGTTGAGTTGATTGGGTTTGACAAGTGATGAAGTTTGAATGTGACCAAAGTGTAAAGGAAGTGAAAGGCATAATCGCCCTTTCATTGACAAGGACCAGAAGGATAGCATAGATAGGGGTTGTTGGAACCAAGAGCCCCATTCATGCATTACATCATTGACCATGGGTTGTGTTAGAGTGGTAATCGAATCACTTTGACATTAAAGTGAGCTTGAAGTCCCTTGAAGAGGTGTTATGATAGGTGAGGATAGGGTAACCCATTTTAGAGTAGAGATATACTTGCCCTTTTTTATAGGAGACCCTGAGACAAGTATAAGCCAAGTCCATGACCCATTTTTTTTTTTTGGCGTAGACTGATCGATACGGGAAGTCTACATAGAGATGTCATTTTGCTTTGTGGTCATTTGTGAAGCTGATCAATGTGGGAAGCTTCTAAAAGAGTGCTATTTGTAGCAAGATTTAGTCATAGCCATCCTTCGAGGGAGTGGTCTATATTTTTGTTTTATATATATATGAGGGTTTTGAATAACTGTCCTTTGAGGGAGCAGTCTATTAGCTACAACAATGATAGTACAACTGTCCTTCAAGGGAGCAGTCTCCTTTTTGATTTTGTGACCTTGGATATGTTTTGACATGTCAATTTATTTTTTTGACATAAATTTGAGTCATGGACAAGACTATAGAAGTTCAAGGGCTCCCTTTTATTAGGACAAAGCATACATACGTTATAAAAGGGTTATATAGGATTTGTTAAGGGGAATAGGGTTGAAAGGAATGAGGATTAAGAGGACAGGGATTGCTCAAGGGATGAGCTCAAGTTAAATGTCAAGAGGATGAGTACTCATCTAACAGTAGAATGGTCGTAGATGCAAGGCATTAAGAGGCTCAGGTTTTGGCCGTCCGTTGAGAGAGGACAGACAATAAGTCCCTGACCCATACTTGTGTGTGATGATGAAAGGTCCGAGCCAATTAGGGGCAAACTTGCCTCATTTACTTCACTCCATATTGGTCACATGCTGATTTTCTTTGAGGACAAGGTCTCTGATGTTGAAATCTCTTTCTCACAAATTTTTGTCATAGACTCACTTGATGCAATTTTGATAGACATGGAGATGGTTGAGGGCAGCAAGACGACATTCGTCAAGTAACTCAAGTTGAGCTAAGTGATCTTGATGAAAGTCATCATTGGAGAGAATGTCATGTAGAGAGATGCAGAGAGATGGGATCTATACTTTGAGAGGTAGGATAGCCTCTATTCTGTACACTAGAGAGAAAGGGGTAGTACCCGTAGAGGTTCAGATGCTAGTGCGGTAGGCCCACAAAGTGAAGGGAATGCAAATGTGCCAGTCCCTTCTAGTGTCATTGACCACCTTCATGAGAATTTTAGTCAAAATTTTTTTGGAAGCCTTGGCCTACCCATTTACTTGTGGGTAGTAAGGTGAAGAGAAGCTGAGTTTGATGCTGAATGAGTCACAGAGTTTTTAGATGGTTTTGTTTTTGAATGACTTGCCGTTATCGGTGATGATTTTGTGAGGAACACCAAAATGATAGATGATGTGGGTGCTAATCAAGTCAATAATTTGTCAGCTTTTGTGGAGATGAGAGGAATGGCTTCCACCCATTTAGTAAAATACTCAGTGGTGGTGATGATGGACTGATGATGAAGAGACGAGTGAGGGTTAATCTCACCGATGAGATCTAAACCCCACTATGAAAAAGGCCAAAAATATTGAGCAACTTGTAAGGCATGGCTAGGGAGATGAAGCAAGTTAGCATGATGCTGACACTTGATGCAACGCTGAACATAGTCACTACAGTCTTGATGAAGAGTGGGCCAAAAATAACCCAGGTGAAGGATGCGCTTGGCAATCGAGTTCCCACTGAAGTGCCCACCACAAATCTTGTCGTGGACTTGTTTAATGGCATGAGATGCTTCAGTGGAGGTTAGACAACGAAGAAGGATGCTGTCGAAGCCTCGCTTATAGAGAAGACCCCCTAGCATGGTATAGCGAGCCGTGCGTTTGATGAAAGCCCGCCGTGCATTGCTAGAGAGATCGGGAGGGATGATAGAATGAGTTAAGTAGTCCACAAGTTGTTTATACCAAACATCCTGTGGACTAGAGTCTATGGTGTTGACATGGTGGATGTTAGGAGAAATGTATGAAGGCAGTGGCACACGATGCACCGTGACAAAAAGTCTAGATGAAGATGGGATATGCGAGGTGAGAGAAGCCATGGTGTTTGCAAACTTGTTCGTGGATCGAGGAATAGTTTGTAAGAGGTAATGGTCAAAAGAGGCTAGAAGAGTGTCAACATGGTTTTTGTACCTTTGTAAAATTTCATTTTTATAGAGTTATGAACCGTTGATTTGATTGATGACAAGTTATGAGTCGCCAAAGATGTTGATAGACTTGATGCTGAGGGAAAGGGCAGTTTGAAGTCCCAATATTAAGGCTTCATATTCAGCCATATTATTGGTACAATCAAATTCAAGCTTGAAAGATAGAGGCATGGGCTCACCTTCGAGTGGGATGAGAATGACTCCCACACCCCCACCAAGTTAACATTTAGAGCCGTCGAAGAACATGGTCATTTGATAGACGATGTCATCGATGGAAAGCATGGTGATAGACTTGTCAAGAAACTCGCACTGAGAAGGTTGATTGTCGAGAAGAGGGGCATCTACCAGTTGGTCCATGATGGTTTGCCCCTTGATAGATTTCTACTGGATGAACTCAAGGTCGAACTCAGTAAACAGCATGAGCCACCGAGCCATACATTGATTTTGATATGGCTTGGAGTGCATGTATTTAAGAGGGTTAGTGTGAGTGATGACAAAGGTCTTGTGGTTAAGAAGATAATGGTGGAGCTTAGTAGCGGCAAAGACTAATGCCAAACAGAGTTTCTCAGTATGAGTATACCGAGTTTCATAGTTGACAAGTGTTCGACTGATATAATAAACTGCTTGCTCATGATGATGCTCATCTTGGTGCGTGATCATGGCACCTAATGAATGGTTGGTGGCTGAGATGTAAAGGTAGAGGGGTTGGTCATCTTTAGGTGGAATGAGGACTGGTGGAGAGACCAAATAGCGTTTGAGAGCTTCAAAAGCCTCTTGGCAGTCCTTATCCCATTTAAAGGAGACGTCCTTCTTAAGGAGATGATGAAAAGGTTGGCAGTGGTCAAAAAGCTGCAAGATGAAATGGAAAATGGACTGGAGCTTCCCTTGTAGACTGTGAAGCTGCTTGAGATTGGTCAGAGGTGGCATCTCGAGGATAGCACAGATTTTGGCAGGATCTATCTCGATGCCATGGAAAGAAATGATGAAACCCAGGAGCTTTCCTGAGAGGACCCCAAAGACACATTTCTTAGGGTTAAGGTGGACATTGTATTGAATAAGGTGAGAGAAGATGATTTTGAGGATGGTTAAATGGTCACAGTGAAGCTTGGACTTGCCGAGCAGGTCATCCACATAGTCCTCCATGATTTTGTGGAGATCATGGAAAATGTAAGTCATGGCACGCTGATAAGTGGCACCTAAATTTTTCAACCCGAAAGGCATGACCCAATAGTAGAAAGTCCCCCATGGGGTGATGAAGGTAGTCTTGTGCTGATCTTCCAGTGCAATCAAGATCTAGTTGTATCCTGAAAACCCATCCATGAGAGATAGCATCTCATGACCGGCTGTGAGATCAACAAGTTGGTCAATGTTGGGAAGAGGAAAGTCATCTTTGGGATAGGCTAGGTTGAGGTCGTGATAGTTCGTGTAGATCCGGATCCCCCCAGTCACCTTGGTGATAGGGATGATGTTAGAGACCCACTATGGATAATCGATAGGTTAGATGAAAGAGATAGAAAGAAGATGCTGAAGCTCCTCTTTAACAAGGAGTGCAACACGAGGATGCATCTTTCAAAGCTTTTGCCTAATAGGATTAGCCTCTGGTTTGGTGACGATGTTACGGGTGGCAATGTTGGGGTCGATGCCAGGCATGTCACTGTAGGTCCAGGCAAAGGCCTTGCTATGGTCTGAGAGGAACTGGGTGTAGTGTAGCTGCTCCTGAGCGTCTAAAGATTGACCAATCTTTAAGATGTGAGGAACATTAGAAGAAGGGAGGTTGATGTCAATGGTTGATTCATTTAACATAACCTAGGTCTCAGAAGGGAGGGAGCACTGGATGAAAGAGTCATCGGTGCCCATGTAGGAAAGAATGGCATCATCATCTATGCAGTGGACAGTGTTGATGGTTGCCGACTCATCTTCTATCATGGAGGGATAAATGAGAGGGAGAGACCTGGACACCCCATTTAGCTGATAGTTCAGGGGTTCTAAGCAGATGGTGTTTATGTAAAAAAAAACTAGGAGGGATGGAAACCACTGACTCTGTAGGTGAAGGGGGAAGAAGGGGCGAGCTCAGAGGAGATTGGTCAATGGGGCAAAGGTCTGTAGGAGCCTGAGTAGGGTCTTGGAAACCCAGACCATACCATTTATTAGCATTGTTGTCGTTGAGAGGTTTGATGGGCTGATGAGAGCCTTGCTCATATCGCCCGAAGCCAAAACCCTTCCATGCACACCTATAAAGGTAGGTGTGTGCAAAGGCGGGGTTGTCAAGAAATGAGAAGTCTGATGTGAATGGTTGCGGTGAAGAGAGAGGATTGCCATCAGTAGGAGCTTGATTGAGCCCCCCATAGACAAGGTTGGTTTGAAGGTGAGGAGGACCATAAGGCATGACCATCCTGATCCAGTGATCATAACTGGGGCTGTGGTGAAGGTGTTCATACTCTTGCAGAGTTTAGAACATGTCTAAGGCCAACAAGCAATATTCCCCAAGTGAAAGTCATTGGAAGATGTCTTCCATGGGGTCTTTGGTTACTGCTTAAAGAGGAGGGGTGAGGGTGACCGCCAGTTGTGAACTGGTCGAATCTTCCACGGATGGAGGCAGCATCGGGGTTGATGGCTTGATAGGAATGAAGATGTTGTTTGGTCAATAGGTTGTGTTACAAGTTTTGAAAGGTGATGGGTCGGCGGGAATGGTGTGGACTTGCCCATCGTGCTCAAATTTCACACAATGGTGCAGGGTAGAGGGAACACAAGCCATGGCGTGGATCCAGGGTCGGCCTAGCAACATGTTATATTGAAACTCTCCTTTGATGATATAGTAGAGCTCCGAGACTATGCGTGGGCCAATGCGAATGTGAAGGACGACTGTGCCAATGGTTATGGCAGTGGTGTCATTGAAGGATTACAAGATTACGTTAGTTTTAGATACACAATTCTTGGGGAGGGCCAATTGATCAAAGGCATGGGTGGAGATGATGTTAATTTTGGCACCTCTGTCAATCATAACACACTTAATGTGGGTTTGATCAACATAGGCAGTGATGAAGAGAGCAACGTCCTGATCTTCTGTGTTAGATGTAGGAATTTTAGAATCGCTGAAAGTGATAGAGGCAACGGGAGATAATGAGTGGACCAGGGCAGCGAGTGGTTGGGGGTCCTCAGGTTGGACCTCCACTACCTGTAAGGCTCTGATGAGAGCTTGATGATGCTGGGGTGAACTTTGGATAAGGTCATACAGGGTCATCTTCATGGGCATCTGGTGAAGCTGTTTTAACATGGAGTTATGGATTGCCCCTGAAGAAGAAGAAGAGGGTTGAGATGCGCCAAGGATAGATATTTTAGGTTTTGGTGGTTTAGGTGGCTTGATGAAAGGATAGGTCCAAGGAATGGCAAATTTTTCTTTTGCCTTGTCCTTTTGTGACCTAGTGGTTATATGGATGGCATTGATTTCGAAGATAGGGGGTGAAGGAGATGAAGGGGTCATGGCCTGCTAATGAGATGTCGATGTGGTTGAAGAGGTTGGAGGGATATGGGAAGGCATCAGGGGTCTGTTAATAGTGTCCTCAAGAAGAAGAGTGTCTTTCTCCATGTAGCAGCGAATGACAGCCTTGAGGGCACAACAAGTCTCGGTGTCGTGTCCTGGCATACGATGATATAGGCAAATCTTAGTATCATCGAACCAAGAAGCCTTTGACTCAAGGGGTTGGAAGGGCTTGATGGGTAGAAGGGTTATGCTAGAGGTCTACAAAAGTCGATGCAATATCAAAGCGTATGAGCCCACTAAAGGGTCCATGCTTGTTGATGCGTGAGATGCTAGTGACTTTTGCTTGGGTGGGGTTGAAGGAGGCTTCCGTACCACCTTGTGGGTTGATGGTGCGGCCACATGAGGAGGTAACACTTTCTTTGTGAGAGGTGACAACTTTTTCAGAGAGGGTAGGCTTGTGGTAGGCAAAGGAAGTAGAGGAGGCAACTTGTTTTGATTAGAGGTTAGAGTGGGGAGGACTCTGATTATGTTCAAAGGATGAGGGCCCAAAATGGAGGGCAATGGTGATGGAGGAGGAGGAGTTCGCCTCTATGGTTTAGTAGTCTTATTTGATTTGGTTTGAAGAATACTATTGGTCAAGGCTTTGTCTAAGTCCACCTTCACTTGTGGATGAGTGAGGTTAGGGACAGGGCGAACACCGAGTGACTTGATCAATTTTGATGGGGTAGACGAGGGTTTCGGTCCAAGTGTGGTTGGTTGAGGTTTGGAAGGTTTAGAAATGAAAGTCTGGTCTTTGTTGAGAGTTTTAGGGGATTTTGCCATGGGTGGGTTGGCGGCATGAGGTGAGATGGCATGGGCATGTTGAAGAGCTTTAAGTCGCTCCCACAGTACCGAATGCTCCACTTTCCTTGTAGGGAGAAGTTTGAGTTTCTCCACTAATCGGGAAAATGGCTAAGAAGATGTTGGATGAGATTTGGGTCCTTGAGAAGATGTTGATGGTTGTGGGGCCAAAGATGAGATTGATGTAGCAGTCTCATACCCAAGGCATGATGAAGTTGTGACAGGTTCATCTTTGGTTGGAGACGGAGGAGAGACAGGTTCTTCCCTAGGTGGAGAAGAAACCAGATAATGAGGCTCCTCAAGAGGGTAAAGGGTAGGAATGATTGCTCCCTCCACTTGTGGTTGAGGAGTAGGAAGGGTTGGGTCCTCCATAGGTAGCAAGAAGGAGGATGGTGAGACCGGTGGTGCCGGTATGGTCGAGGCATCCTCCAATATAAGAGAGGTTGATGGAGAACTAACCAGAGAATGAGGTTCATCCACATGTGATGGACTAATGGATGGACTAACCTCTTGAGTTTGTGAGAGAGGTTGGTCGGGGATGAAGGGCGAGACCGTATTGACTATTTGTATGTTATGTTCGTGAGTGTCATCAGTCATAGTCTAGACATTGTTTGGGGTCAGAGGATGATTGGGAAATGGTTACTTGAAGATGTCGATGCCTTGATTGGGTGGCGCATTGGGGTTGTCGAGGACGAGGTCACCCTTTTCAAGCATGTCTTGGATGATGTTCTTAAGGGTCTTGTAGTTTCTCGTGTCATGGCCTTTAACATGGTGGTAGTTGCAGAAGTCATTTTCCCTATACCACGCAGGGATGGTGCATGAGGGATCAAATTGTGGAGGTGGTCGGATTTGGGGGAGATTGAGAACCCCCTGTTTGACAAGTTTGTCTAGCATAGAGGCATATGACACTTTGAGTGGAGTATACTGTCATTGCACGTATCTTTGCTAGAATTGGTAGGTGATGGTTTGGGACATGGATGGCTCAGGCTGGTTGGTTAAAGGTGAAGAGGATGAAGGTCTAATGACTACAGCATTTGCTGATGCCTTAGACTTAGGATTAGATGAAGAAGATTTAGAAGAAGAGGATTCATTGGTCTTTGAGTTGGGATTCTTACTCCACAACTTGACTTTGTTCTCCTCGATGGCACATAATTCAAGCTTGTGGGCCATCGTGAAGGCTTCGTCAAAGGTATGGAAGGTCTGAACCCACAAGGTAAAATAAATATGCTTGGCACAGGCTTGAGAGAAAAGTTCAATAAGTTTGGGTTGGGGCAAGGAAAATGAGAGCTGATTGATGAGGCTTCTCTAGTGAGCAACGAAATCGGCTATGGATTCATCCTCAAACTACCGAATAGAATAGAGGTCTGTGATTGAGACCTTTTTGGTGATGTTGATGGAGAAATGATCAAGGAAGAGTTGTGCCAGCTGGGTGAATGTGAAGAGAGAATGGCTGGAAAGAGAGCTATACCAGTCAAGAGTAGCACTGGAGAGTGACATAGGAAATGTGCGTAAAAGTAACACATCGTCATGTGTAATGAGATAACAGGCATGTCTAAATGCCTGTAGGTGCTGTTGTGGGTCTTCCTTGCTCTAAAAATGAGAGAATTTAGGAAGCTCCCACTGACTGGGATACGACCTGATTGGGACAGAGGGATGAATGGGTTCATTGAAAATTTGCTCATATAAGAGGGCATTATGTGAACCATAAATAGAGGTCTCTAGGCTAGACATCTTGTCCATTAGCATTTTGATGATGTCTGCTGACAGATTGGTGGGTGGAGTGCCCCCTAGGTTGTAGGGTGCTTGAAAGAGGCTAGAGGAGGCATATGGCGTGGTTGGTTACGCTTATGTAGGTGCAACATATGGGTAGCTAGTCATCGGGGTGGATGTTGAAGCCAAGGGCACTTGTGTTATGGGGTTGGTAGGCACAAATTGGATAGGGGCCATCAATGGTGGTTGAGGGGTGGCCACACTTGTTAAAGGGTATGTAGTTACTCTTATGTTGATAGGTGCAAGAGTAGGGGGGATAGAGACCACTAGGTTTTGGAAAGGTGTAGGATTTGGTTGAGTAGTTTGAGGTTGAGGGGGTGCCGAAACCCCCATGGAGGTAGGTCTAGAAGGAGAGGCTAAATTTTGAAGATAGGACACGGTCGGGTTATTAGTCAAGGTGTTGGCTTGATTGTCTATATGTTGAATTGTGGATGCTGTTGATGTGATCGTTGTCTCGACTAAGGAAGTCGACATCCCATAAATTAGGTTGCCCAAGGAGTCTCGTGTTTGGCTTCGCGTGAGATAATGTTGCAAGGCTTTGACATTGAGGTCCAAGAATCTTTTGAAATCTTGGTCCCCTTCAGGGACTATGGGAGTTTGAGTCAGGGTCGATCGAGTAGGAGTTCTTTCGGTCTCCGAGTGGAAATCCATTATAAGACTGCTTATGGATGGAGAAGGTGGAAGTGGTTGATGTCTTGCATGGTCAAGAAGAGCCTTGGTTTGACTACGTGTCAAAACCATTCAAGGCAAACAGGGTCAGGTTTCAAAAACTATGTTTTTTCAGTTTCAGAAACTCAGAATGTGGTTTTTAGCAAAAAAAGGGGCGGGTTTTAAGGTTGCTGTTTTGAAAAAAAGGACTGTGATAGTGATCAATGTCGGTTGAAAAACTGATGTCAGTGAGAACAGATGGCCAATGTCGGTCAGATAATTGATGCTGGCGAGGAAAGGTTGCTGATGTCGGTGGTAAAACCGATGCTGATGACTGTGTTTTCCAAAAACCCAAAAGATTTGAGAGTTTTTGGAAAAAAGGAAGAATAATGTCCTCACTAGCTCAAAAAAGTAGATAAGAATAGAAAATATGAATAACACAAGCAGATCCTAAGCATTAAATCCCTATGAATAAATTATTAGGATCATGTTGGCTTATGCCTTAGAATGTGTTTAAGAAGATTGGATTTTGAGACGGGTCCTAGAAGAGGTAGTCTATGGATGGTTTCAAGTTTGTTTAGGCACTCAAGAGTTTGGGTTAGGTTCCGTACATGGCCTAGTGCTAAGGAGCAAGCTCCCCTCACTTCACAAGCCTAGTGATAAGCTGGTCTCACTTAGCCAAAATATACTTTCCCTAGAGATTATCCTCTGCCAGAGAATGGAGTGGGCTTTCCCCTTGGTGGTGAAATCCAAGTGGGATTGCCGGGATGGGTAAGGTATCCGTTGGGTGATGAAATCCCAGTCGGGCCTTGTCTCAGGTAAGTTTTATGTTTGATTTGTGCAAGTGATTTGGCTGTGTAACATAAAGTGGACTACGATTAATTCATGATGCGGTTATTAATTACTAGATGTGGACTAAGAAATGCAAGCAAGCAGAAATGAAATGCAGTGTGTTTTAAGCCCAAGTCAAAATTTTAGTTCGTATGAAGACAAATGGAGAAAGGGTTGAAGAGTATGACTTTTGACTAGTCTATGATGCAAGAAAAAAAAGAAGAGTCCTTTTTAATCCTGCTTATGATGTCTTTTAGAAGATAGAAGAAAGAGATGAAAAAGGAGAAACCTAATGCACCCTATATGAAAAGAAGGAAAAGAACCCAAGGAAGACCCTAGGGTCCCACCAGGCATGCCAGAATGTTTCTATATGAGATTTCACTTTTCACATTCAAGAAAGGAAAATGAGAAACTAAGAAGAAAGGACGAGGGTTTGTACGTACTCAGATTGTGGACTTGCGCACCAGATTTAGATGATAGCAGGAACTCCTCTTTGGTTATGGAGGATGACACCTGAAAGAGAAAAAGACTGAAACATGAAAAATGTTAGATGATAAGAAAGTGGACTGCCAATCAAAAGCTTGGTCCTAGAAGCACAAAAGGCTTCTTGGAGGATGACAATCCACTGTTAAAAACAAAATGTTGACAGAAATAGAAATGATAAAAGACTAAATGAAAGAAACTAAAAGCAAAAGTGTACCTGATATGTAGCAGTCTGCTTTGCATAGTCGCCGACGTCGGTGGTATTATCAGCGTCGGTCAAGTATGGTCACTGACGTCGGTTATGCTGCCGACGTCGTTATGGGAAATGGTCGAGGTTGGTCGGGGTAATGGTCAGGGATGAGTTTCAGGTCTAGTTTTGGTCTACAGAGTAGTCTAAGAGGTTGTTTGAGGGTCTAAAAGTCTATTTGGGAGTCAGAGGGACTGTCTGGAGGTCTGAGGGATTGTTTTGGGTTCTGAGGGACAAAGAATATTATCTAGGAATGCACTGAATGGGTGACAGAGGCAAAAAAGGGAAGACAGGGAGACAGGGATCTGAGAAGGCTTTTCAGCCTCTCAGGGAAGGACAAGGAAGGTTGTGGATAGTGGGCTAGATTAGCAGATAAATTTAAATAAGAAATGAAATGAAAACAAGGAAAGTGCTTACCTCCTACTTGCTGAAGGAAGAATGGAAGAACCCTGTTGTTGGAGCTGTTGAAGGACCTGCAAATGCCAAGAGCCTAGAGCTATTTCTACAGAGTGCCTATAGCTGCTAATGCTTGCTGTGCGAGAGGGAGAGAGAGAGAAATAGAATGCCAAGCACCAAAAGAGTTCACATTAGCGGGGGGAAGGTCAGTTGCAGAAATGCAATTTTAATTGAAACTGATGTCGGCAGGACCGCTGACATCAGCTGAATAATGACCGACGTCGGCGGCAGAAGAATGGTGACAGAGGCTAAAATTAGCCTCTGTCCATTCTTGCATGCTGCCAGGGTCAAAACGGTCGTGGGAAAATGGTCGTGAGGGGCTTAAATGGCCACGAGAGGAAGGATTAAGAGAGGATTTGGGCAATTAAAGCTAGGAAAGAGGTGGGGGCATCCAAGGAGGGGATCCAAGGTGGCATGGGTGAGGTGGAAAAGGGCTAATAAATTAAAATATTTGTTTTATTTTAATTTAAAATTGAGGGGGTTTAGGACAAGTGTTAGGAAATGGGCCAAGGGGACCAAGGGGGGAGGACAACTAAGGGGTAGACATGATTTCAGTGTCTACAGGGTAGAATGATGAATGGGGTGACAAAAGAATGAGTGTGATGTAGAAAAAGGGATGGGGACCAAGGAAGAAGGGACTTGGAATTGCTAATTACCAGTTCATGAAGGAACCAAATGTTTAGTGTGTCCATTGGTATATATGTCAAGATCATTTGAGAACATGTTTTAAGACACATTCAATTCCTTATGAAGGTGAATATGGGAAGGAATGAGAGATAGGGTGGATAAAATAATGGTAGATGATGGGTTAGATCAAGGGATAAGAAGTGGCATGAATGGATGATGTAGACAAGGTTGATGAGGATGAGACAAGTATGGACGAATTAACAAAGTATATGAAATGGATGGATTTTACCCCAAGTGTGGAGAGATAATGTGGATAATATATGATTTTACCATGATGGTAGAAACTATTTTTCATCATGGTACTTTCCCAAGGTGTCAAAAGACTAGTTTTTACCATTAAATGAATGATTTTTTGACTTATTGATGGCATACAAATTTATTGGAGGATAAGAGAGATGAAAGGTATGGACATTGAATGTATTATTTATCTAACACCTATTCTATGATGGATACTAGATGCCTAGATGTCCTGATGGGCTCTAGTGATTCTTGATGGTGACCCATCTAGATATATAGACTAGTTGTCTTCATTACCCCTATAGAATACAATGATGCTAGGAGGGTGATGAGAGTTATGGATGTGATTAAGGATTGGTTTTGATGGATGATATGATCAATATAGGATGGTATGATGGGTGATGGAGGATTAAGACTAAAATGAATGATATGATCATGATAGGATAGGGTGATGGGTGATGTCAGATTAGGACTGCCTGTTACATACATCATTAGAGATGTTGGACATGCTTCATTCGATTGGTGCCAATTGAAAAAACACTATAAGAGATATAAGACACTTTGAATTTGTAATTAATCTCTAATCTAATTATTTAAAGGATGATTGGTTGTGCTTTTTGACATTATTTGGATTTTGACTACCCCTTGGTGCTTGATTTTGGGCTTCATGAGGGGAGATTGATTTTTGACTTGATAAATGATGATTTTGGCTTTAACATTCCTATAGTGCTTGATATTGGGCTTTACTAGGGGAAGACATATTTGGATTAGGTTGATGATTTAAATTTTATTGATTTTGACTGATGGGATCAAAGATGACTTGGCTATTAGGATTAAATTATAAAATATGGCTTTAGACCTTTGTATTTATGACACACATTGTATTTCTCAAGGAAGGGTCCAATAATGCATGTTCTTATTTGTCCCTATGGAGGGAGGTGATTAAGTGATCATCAATGGGGAGAAAAGGGTCCATGATGGATGAAGGTGGTGGTGATGGCATGATGAGGTCAATGAGTGGTGATGAAGTAGCATGGTCCTCATAGGGGTTCTTAGGAGACCTAGTTTCAACATCAGATAAAATATCTTCAAGATCATCAAAAGGATCATGAGGACTATCTATAGTAGATGCATCCAAATGAGGATTAGATTCACTCTAATAATCTTTGATGGATAAATTTTGCAAGAACTAATATATGATGTCATCATCCTAATTGGGATCAAAATATATGCCTAGCGAGGAAGCAAAGGCATGTAAATTAGAGGTACCATAAAACATATAGGTATTATCATCATCAATGGGAGATGACATTTTAGATGATGAATCTGATGTGGATACTACTATTAAACATGATCTTATTAAAGATAAGACTTTTGATGATAAATTTGATGTTGACTCTGATGTAATGTTGTTAATAGGAGATTGATTATCCATAATTAACCTCTCATTATGGGGTATTTAATGTTATGGGTGAGAGGGTTCATGAGAGATGGGAAGACTAGGATCATGGGGAATAAATAGAGGAGGGGTATAGAGTCTTGACCTTAGATTGGAAAGGGAAGGGTTTGATCATGATTAGGAATAAAATCTTGGTATTCCTTTTCTTGTTCACCTTGGGATGTGGATGCATTTGGTTCATCCTCAGTTACTATGTCACCATGATTGATGAATTCTTGGACATAATCTTAGAAAGGTCAACATTGATTAATATTATTCCCCTAGGTTTGGTGATACAAATAGTATTGGTTATGTTTATACCAAGAGGGTTTGGGCTTGGTGGGATCAATATGTCAGATAGGTGGATAAACCATCATATTAGTGGTGACTAGTTGTTTGAAAAGGGCTTCCAAGGACATAAGAAGGGGAGTTTAAGGACCTGCTTCACTTTATGACTTAGATGTGCAAGCATTGGACTTTAGATCATATGAAATTTGATGTGACTTGGTGGATGGACTATTAATGGCCAATATTGGATTCGCTTTGCTAGTATATGAAGGGGTAGATGACTATCTAGGACTAGTGGATGGGGCTTGTGCTAGAGGATATGAAGGGGTGGATCATTGGTTATGACTCAAAGATTAAGGATTGGTACGAGACTCACATGTAGTGGCTTGGATAGGTCATGCAATAAGTGAAAGGGGTTTAAAACCTTTGAGAAGTGGTGCACCCATAATAAGGAACTTTAAGAGGATCTCATCCTTATGGGTAGTGTAGAGTAAAAAATACTCTATGTTGCATTTTGATTCATAGTCACGCAATCCAAATTTTGTCCCTGTACACTTTGGTTTGAGAAGATGGAGTTTTGATTTAGAGCGCGGGCTCAAATTTATTTTTGCCTCAATTTTGTCTAAGTGTCAAAATCAAGCGGAAGCTACCAAGTGTCATCAGCTGAGGCACCTTTCATAATTTCTAGAAGTTGGTCGGGACATGCCACATGTCTCATAGAAATTCAGCAAAATGTGACAAGTGTCGAGATCCACATTTCGTATCGGCATCCACATTTTAAATCTCTTTTGAGTGGAAGGTTTCAACAAGCTAAGTATCAAGATCAAGTGGAAGGCACCAGGTGGTGATAGCAGAAGGTTTTAATGTGCTTTTCTAAAAGCACTGGAAGATGCCATGTATCCCTAGCTAAAGAGCGCAAAATCCACCACGTGTCAACCTCTGAATTGTCTTCATTTATTTTCATTAATAAGTAAAGACTGTGGTGGGTCCTGGGTTTTTGTTTTGAAGTAAGTGAAAGTTGCCAAGTGTTACCATCTGTGTAAGTATGAAATGAGGCCTGATTGTTTCTATAATATATATAGGGAAACGTGGAGATGGACACGTGTCACATTCCATAGGTTTCTCAAAAGGTAGCTAAAGGCAATGGAAATCACCACGTGTCCTTTGTCAAGAATAAGCAAAAAATGCCACATGTCCTTGTCATATTTTTAAAGTTGCTTGGGCGAGAACTGCTTTGGGTCCCATTTTATATAGAAGTTATTTAAGTTTTGGGAGAAGTGGATGGCGACAGATGTCAAAGACCAAATACTTCTAAGCAAAGATATAATAAAAATATAGGTAATGTGGAGAGCACCGTGTGTCTTTGATAAGGTTGTAAAACATGCCAAGTGTCATTCTCTAGTGCCTCCTAAGTATTAAGAAGGTTTTCAAGAAATTTGCCAAGTGTCCTCTTCCGTTTGATAGAAGGGAGCATCTTGTGTATCTGTTTTAGCCAATGAACTACAAAAAGATAGAATGTTTCAGAATCTAAGAAATATCTTCTGATAGACACTTCCAGTTTAGTTAGAATTTAGTTGGGCCGTTAGATTGGGAACACACAGACAATCTAAAGTGAATCCAATTCTATAAAGAGGGGTGTAGAGATCACCAAAAATGATCATCAGAAGATTGGAGAGATTTTTTTTGTGAGAGACTATTGTCAAGAGTTTTTAGACTTTTAGAGCTGTGATCAGGAATATCATTTGCCTTTGTTCTATCTTCTTGAATTGAAAAGTTTATGTAACTGTGCCTTTTATGTAACTTGAGAGTTAATAAGAAGACTGAGTTTTGTGCCTTTGTTGGTGTTTTTTGTGTCATTACAAAAGTATTCTAAGCTATGAGCTTCTATTTCTATTGTTTCTATCTTTTACATTGATCATGCCTTGTTCGCTCTTTAATGTAATTGAATCTTACATATAGTTTCACTATGCTCAGAATTAAGGGTCAAGTTACATTCAGGCGCATCACCATAGTTAGATTTTCTTTTTTTGCATTTGTGTTTTTGTTTAATTTTCTATCCCTTTCCTCCCAACACTCAAGATAAAGAAGAGACCAAGTTCTTAAAAATCTGGAGGTCATTTCAAGTTGCAAGTCCCACATTCTTGAAACTTCCCATTGTTGGTGTTAGAAGCAAAGCACAATTTTAACCATCAATTTTTTTTGGCATGCCTGGTGGGACCAGTCTTGAAGTTTCTTTTAAGACCATATGAACTAGAGAGCTACAAGGAGTCAGAGTTATGGACCAGTAACTAGTTCATAATCTGCTATAAATCTAGGTATTCTTTTGCCACCTTTGGTAACTAGTCCAAGAAGAAGAGTCAATCAGTTTATACCAATACCAAGAGTAAATATGGGAGCCCCTATACCCCCAAAGAATTATGCAAGTTAGAACACTGGTAATCCTTTGATTCTCCTAATACCACTAGCCACTTGGGATCCTATCCCAGTAAATGCCTTGAAAGCTCTGCCCAAATTTAGTGGGCAAGATTTTAAAACACTTGAAGAACATCTTCAAGATGTATCATATGTCTGTGTTATACATGTTGTCACACAACAAAATGTGGCTATAAGGTTATTAGCAACTTCTTTTAAAGGGAAGGCTCTAGAATGGTACTGGTCTTTGACCCCAAATACCATATCTACATGGGATTAGCTTAGAGATATTTTATTTGAAAGATTTGAAGAAAAGGGTGATAAGTCTTCTTTGTTACAACAATTGATTACCATCCAAAGGGCACCACAAGAAGTAATGACTGACTTCAATTCCAGATTTCAAAAGACTTGGGAAAGGATTCCTACTACTGCTAGACCATTACCAGGTATGGCCATAGTGTTTTATCTTAAGGCTTTAAACTCAGATATATTTGTTATGATTTAGTCACTTGGAGGTTAGACTCTACCATAGGCTTATGACTATGCAGTCAGAGCCAAAAATAATTTGATAGATGCTAGAAAGTTGCCCCTAAGGCCTCCCATGCCCATGTTTCTAGAAATTACCTTGCCATTACCTCAAGAAGCCCCTAAATCCATAACCCCACCTGTGTCTATGTATCAATATCCTCAACCACCTGCTAAAGAACTTGTCCCTGCTTAGTCATCTGAGATGGATGATATCAAGAATATCTTAAGGACATTTTCTAATGAGTTGATTAACATAAAGAGACAACAAAATCCTTACGCTAGACCTCCATATCAAGGCTACCAAATAAATAGATTTTCATCATAGCCAAACCAATACCAAGGTCCTCAAAGGCAAAATAACCCTTAGCCAGTAAACCAATTAGTTGCAGTCCTTACACCCTCACATACTGTTCCCCCCAATTCAAATAGGGAGATTGTTCCAAGGCAAAATAACTATGCAGATAGCACCAATGCCTAGTGTTTCTCTTGTAATAATGCTCATACACCTAGAGATTGTCCCATGGGTAATCTACAACAAAAGGTGATAGAGCAAAGAAGAATGGATGGACAATTTGCAAGTACTAGTGACAATCAAGCCTACCAATCTCCTAGTATTCAAAATTCAGTCTTAATGGCTCAGATGCAAGGAATGTCTTTACAACAAGAGGAAGAAATAGCTCTAGAACATGCTTTGTTCTCATGGGTTGAAGATGAAGAATCAGTATTCTTGAATGAAGCTTCCACTTCCAAGAAACCAATGGTGCAATCAGATTATTATACTAGATCAAAGAGGAATGGTGGAGCAGCCTGAAATTGTAAATAGTCAAGTTATGGAGAATCCTCCATTCCAAAGTCAAAGAAATATAGCTGTTGGACAAGAAATGCCATAACTAGTGCTGAATCAAGTAGTTCCAAGACAAGTTCAAGAAAAAGCAAGGTATCCTTATTTTCCAAGAACCCAAACTCTGGGACCGATGAATGTGGTAGATCAATTAAAGAGGACTCCAGCACAAGTATCAATCTAGGACATATTATCCATCCCTAAACAAAAGATGCTATTACAAGAGGCTCTGAAAGGCCAAGAAATGCCTAAACATACTGAGATCAAGAAATATTTGTTGAAAAAGAAAAGTGCAAGGACACAATTCATCTACAAATAATAGCACTCATGAACAATGCAGCAGAGGTAAGCAAATCAAAACTAGACCCTTTCTATTTGACTCTGATAGTTGGCAAGAAACTGCTACATAATGCAATGATAGATTCAAGGGCTAGTACTACAATAATGCCAAAGGCAATAGTAGATGCTTTAAAAATAAAGTATGAGCCACTCACTAATGGAGTGATGCAGCTAGATGGCAAATCAGTGCAAACAATAGGGAGAATTAGACAAATCCCATTATAATTATATACTTGTCCCAATATAATTGTTAATCAAGATATAATAGTCATAGATATACTTCCTATTTTTGGTTTATGTTTATCAAGAGACTTTACAACCAAGATAGGAGGATATATGTCTCTTGATTGGTCTCACCTCATTCTAAGAACCAAATATGGTTCAAAGATGAAAATTCTGTCTGAACCATTATCAAAGGATCATATAACCAATGAACCAACATCAAAATTAGAGGCAGATCATGATATGTTAAATAAGGAAGAAAGGGTTTTTGTTGAAGAGTTAGGCGACTAGACTGAGCATGATCAAGAAGAAGTAAATAACCAGTTGTTAGCTATGATGCATAGTAACCCATATGGGAATTATGATTCTACTGGTCTGGGAACTTATGTCATTTTTGATGAGGACCATGAAATCTCTAATGTTTTAAGGAAAGAGGCACCAAATACTCAAGAATTTGAAAAAGATTCAAAAATTTGGACCTTAAATTTTGATGGGGCTGGAAGTAAAAATGGTGATGGAGTAGGAATTTGTCTTACTGCTCTAAATGGTGAGAAAATTTTAAGGGCTATCTATTTCCAATTTTCTTGTACAAATAATGATGCTGAGTATGAATATCTAGTACATGGGCTCCTGTTAGCCTATAAAAAGGAAATAAAGAATCTAATAGTAAAAGGAGATTCAGAATTAGTAGTGAAGCAAATTAGAGAAAAGGCAATAGCCAAAAATGTAAGGATGAGATCCTACAAACATAAAATTTGGGACTTAATAGAATATTTTGAAGCTTTCAATATTGAAGTAGTCCCTAGGATTCAAAATTTTGAAGCTAATAGGATGGCCCAAATTGGCTCACAGTTTGATCCAACAAATGGCCTATTAATTAACAATGAGTCAGTAAAGGTCATAGTGAGGCCAACTATTCCAAACAATGATGAGAATTGGCAAGTATTTGAAAATGATTCTCAGGTACTCTCATTTTTATAACAATCAGATGAGTTTTTTGATCAATTGCAAACCAAAATTCAAGAAGCATATGGAGATCAAGTCATACAATCAAAGACTAATAAGCTTCTGAAAGGTTTGATCACTTTAGAGAATCTATTTGACCCAAAAGATGTAAGTCTGGAGAAGAGAAGGTTCCAAGTAAACAAAATAGACTATTTTGAAATTGAGGTGAGTGAAGGGAAAAAATTAAAAGTTGGAAATTCTACAACTCAAGAAGAAAAGGAAAGACTAATTGAATTGTGCAAAAAATATGATAGGGTCATATCCTGGAGCTATGAAGACCTTCATGGATATAATAGAGACATTATTCAACACATAGTAGAACTGACTGAAGGATCTAAGCCCATTAGATAGAAATAGAGGCTAGTAAATCCAAAGATTGAGCCTCTAATGGTAGATGAGTTGCAAAAACTTTTAGATTCTAAAATAAGTTTTCCAATCAAACACTCAACCTGGGTATCAAATCTAGTACCAGTTAGGAAAAAGAATGGTGATATAAGACTTTGTGTAGATTTCAGAGATCTAAAAAGAGCATCTTTGAAAGATCACTATCTGTTGCCCTCCATGGAACAAATTCTATAAACTGTGGCTGGATCAGAGAGATTTTCTTAGCTAGATGGTTTCTCTAGATATAGTCAAATTTGGTTGGTTGATGAAGACCAATACAAAACTACTTTTACTACCAAATTGGGAACATTTGCATATGCTAAGATGCCATTTGGCCTATCAAATACTGGATCCACTTTTTAGAGAGCTATGGATGTTGCATTTGGGGAACTTATAAATAAAATCATCCCGATTTATCTTGATGATCTTACTATTTTTTCAAAAAATGTTGTTGATCATTTTGATCATTTAGAAGCTATTTTTAAGAAATGTCAAGAATTTGGAATATCCTTGAACCCTAAGAAATGTATTTTTATTGTACCTCAAGGTAAATTATTGGGGCATATAGTATTTAAAGGAGTTTCCATAGATCCTGAAAGAGTTGTAGCTATAATGGATTTACCTCTTCCAGTAAATGAAAAAGCAATTCAGTCTTTATTAGGAAAGATTAATTTTGTCAATAGGTTCATATCCGATTTTGTAGGCTTAGTGAGACCAGTAACAATATTATTAAAGAAAGACCTGATTTTCAAGTGGACTATAGAAGGAAGGCAAGATTTTGAAGAGGTCAAGAAGGCTATCTCAACAACCCCAATAATTAGAAACCCAAATTTTTCTAAGCCTTTTGTAATGTATGTCTATGGAGGAGAGTTAAGTATTGATGCTGTCTTAACACAAAAGGATCATAGACAGGAGGGAGAGCACCCATTAGCCTTCTTCTCAAGAACTCTTAGGGAGTATGAAACCAGATACAACTTTGTAGAGAAACAAGCATATGCTATGGTAAAATCCCTCAAGAAATTCAGGCATATGGTATCAGGAAGTAAAATTTTGATACTTGTAGCTCACCCAAGTTTAAGAGAATACATCATCGAGGGAGAAATTACTAAAAAAAGAGCTAACTAGATAACCAAGATCCTTGAATATGATGTAGAGGTCAAACCCACTAAGTCAGAGGCAGGGGTTTGTGCCAATATATGACTCAAGGGCTTGAAAAGATGATACCTAAAGAGACAAATTCAAAAGAAGAAAAGGAAGTTGTATTAAGGATACAAGAGGTAAATCAGGAATCCTAGGTTATAAGCAAGATTCATTTTATGAAATATGGGATTTACCCAAGAGAACTCCCTCAAAATAAGAAAATATACTATAGAATACAAGGAGTTCATTTTGTTTTGATTGAACAAGTTCTTTTCAGAAGAAATTTTGATGGCAAATTGTTAAGATGTGTAGAAAAGGCTGAGGCTAAGAAGATACTACATGAAATGCATCATGGAGTATCAGGTGGACATTTTTTTGCAAAGACCACAGCTATAAAGATAAGTGAGGTAGGTTATTTATGGCCTACTTTATTTCTAGATTGTTATCAGCTAGTTAAAAAATGTCAATCCTATCAATATTGTGTGGGGATGAGAAGGAATGCAGCAATGCCCCTTAGTCCTATAATTGTGGATGAACCTTTTGCTCAATGGGGTCTTGACTTCATTGGAATGATAAATCTAGTGTCTATTATGGGTCACAAATGGATATTAACTGCCACATATTATTTCACCAGATGGACCGAGGTTGTGCCACTTAAAGAAGCAATAGAAAATGTGATCCTAGATTTTTTATGGAGTATCACTACTCACTTTAGGGCTCCTCACACCATAATTTTAGATAATGCTAAAGCATTTTTAGGGTCTAAAGTATCCAAATTTACATTAAAGCATGGAATATATCTGAAAACTTCCTCTAACTATTACCCTCAAGGTAATGGTTTGGCAGAATCAACTAACAAGAACCTAATTAGACTTATCAAAAGAATAGGGGCTGACCATCACAAAGAATGGCATAATATGCTTAATTTAGCACTGTGGGCTGATAGAATCACACCTAAATAGGTGATAAAAATATCCCCATATGAATTGGTATATGGAAAATCTACTCTAATACCACTAAGTTTGGAGATTCCTGCTCTCCAACTGATCAAACAGATTGAAATTGAAGAAAATGGCCCCATGTAGGTCAGACTTACAGAACTTTTGGAGTTTTAGGAAAAGAGAGATGTAACCCATGATTCATTGGTAAAGCATTAGAAAATAATTAAAGACTATTTTGATAAAAGGACTTAAAATCCCCATTTTGAAATAGGCTCAATTGTTTTGAAATGGGATGTAAGAGCCGCCAAGCTGGGTTAACACACTAAATTTGAAGCATTATGGACTGGCCCTTATAAAATTCATGCATGCAAATAGAAAAATTCATTTGAGCTAGAAACAATGGAAGACAAACTTGAAGAGATTCTGGTGAATGGAATCTATTTGAAACATTTTAGTTAAGTTGTGTCCCTGTCTCATTATAATTAGATAGTTTCCCTTTCTTAGTTGCTTTGTTTTCCCATTTTGCTTTCCTACTTTCTTTTAAATAAGTGTTCTTTAAACACGTAGCAGTAGCTCAGAGTTTTTTAAAAATTTCAAAATTCTCAATACATTGAATATCTCCCAAATCTTTTATAAATCCCTAAGGTACCTTGCGCTGCCACTTGCATAACGTGTCTAACTCGTTGTCCCATGAAGATTAAGTAAGATTTGATAATGGTTATCTAAGTTTAATGCCATTTTGAGACTTGATGGGTCAATAAATACCTCCTAGCAAGAGTTAAAGCTTACAATTTCTCAAACATTCCTACATCTATGAGAAAATATCTTACTACTTGCATTTTCAGTTCCTTGTACACCTGCTTAAGCAAAAGTGCTTTCTATTTTGCAAAAGTTCATACTAATTATCACAGAATAGATATAGAGATGGAGGGAACACAGTCTTCACAACAAGGAGATGGGATTTATGAATCCCTTGATAGGTTTCTTATGAGTAAGTCATATGTTTTAGCTCCCACATAACCATTGAAGACCTATCCATAGACCATAATCCATGAAGTTGGTCAGGAAAGTGACCTAGTAAAAACAAAAGATTATGCAGATGGGGTCATGGACCCAATTCTTCAAAGAGATAGTAGTAAAACTCTTAGAAAAGGGGCACATCAAAGGTGTCTTTAGAGGGCCAAGGTGGGACAATATGAGAATTTGCAATGAGAATATGGACTTCACGACTGGCACAATTCATTTTCCCAAGTGTGCATCCATGCACTGACTTGGTCGAACTATGTGCAAACTTGTTCCATGCACCCTCAAACACCATATAACAAGGCCCATTCATGGTGTAAATCACACTGCAAGCTATCAGAGACATGTTTGCCTTGTACCATGATAAGACAACTATGTTTCCCAGTATTGCTAAAATGTAAAGAACATGGGCAAACATCAATACTCAGTTGACGTTCTTGAGATACGAATTGCAAATGGGCAATGCTGATACTATTGTGCTGACACTACCTGCAGCAAGAGCCCAATTTTCATAAGCTAGCCAAGATGCACTATCTATGATGGCTTTCATTTTTAGAATGAAAGATGATATGGTAGTCTATGGAGAACAAATGGATATCCTCTTTAGATTGAAGACCATCGACAAGACTCAGGAGTATTAGCTTGATTTTTTTGAGCAAATTGCATACTCCATGGTGGAACAACTTGCCCAATTCAAATCAAAAGGAGTTTTTAGGTAATCTTCTTATTTGTTTCACCTCATGTTGTATTAGAAATCTGACATCTTTTCCCAACATATGCATCTTGATAGATATGACCCAAGTTTTGATCTACAAAGAACCACTCCTGTGTTTGCATGGACACATATTTTGTCAAAAACTAGTGACCCATATGAATTCTAGGAACTATTTGTTACCCCTAATTTTTGTCACCTCAACCCCAAACTAGTTATAAATAGACTATTTCCAAGTGTTTCAAACATTCTGGCCAATTGCCCAATTCCTTGTGATTTCTTTTTTGGATCCCACCATACAATTATTAGAGTCCATGGTTTTTATGGGGAACCAATGTTGCTACCTAAGATTTTGACTCTTAGATTAGCATTCTTAGAGGTCACTAGGTAGATGTCTATAGTAGATAATGAATATGGCTCTAGGAAGAGGAAAGAGAAAAATGTATGACCTCCCATGGATGACAAACAACATGGTATTAGAAGCCAAAGATGCTGAGATTATGTTGCTTAGAAAGCTAGCCTTCCTAGGTTTCTTGCTAATCAAAGATAAATGGGTATATGACCCAAATGGTTTCATAGCTTCTTGGATAAGGACTAATAGGGTTTCAACCAATAATTGCACATGAGGGCCACCCCTTTTAGGAAAATAGGAAAAATCCTAAGGAGGATACTCCTGGATTTTATGTTGAATTAACAGATTTGCCCCTTCCACAAAATAGACCATTGGAAAATTTATATGCTAAGCAGAGGTATTTTGATCCTAAAGTCAGAATGACTTCTAGCTTAAGAAGGGCACTAAATAATAAAGATTGGGATGCTGAGAAAATAGAAGTCTATTGGAAATATAGGCAAGAAATTTGTCAGATAACTCATTCTTTTGAGAACGTGGACTCAGATGAGAGATGGGAAGAACTATGGGATGAATGCCATCTATCCCCTGTATCTAGCCTTGACACAAGCAATTTGACTAATACAGGGTGTAGAGCTGGAAGATAGAGTAGGATCAAGCCAAGAGTCATAGGCCCCAGAGCAAACTGTATCTACAGTCACTGATAATAGTTTGGCCATAATCTCTTAGCATCATGGAAAAACAAGAGTGTGGTGCCTTCACCACCAAAAGCTTCCTCATTGGCAATAGTTATTGAAGTTCCCAGTTCCCCACAAGCACCACTAATAGCAGTGGTAGATGTTAGAGAAAAATAAGTGTAGCTAGAAGAAGAAACACCAAGGAAATAGAAAAGGCTGAGGTTTCACCTTGAGTCTGAGGAGAGGGTAGAACCCTCACAACACCAATTACATAGTACTATAGTATCTCCTTGGGTAAGTATCATTCCTCCTCCTCCTTCTCAATCTTTTTCTTCTCTTGTTGGCATGATGCTTTCATCTGGCTAGATGACATTCCCTGCCACCTCCGCTATGCCCATTTCTCACTTCGCCCCATCTATCCCTACTCAAACCTTAACATTGCCTCACTTTTCTCCCTCTGTTCCCAAGAAGCTACCTCCTTAGATTGTCCATAGCCAACAATTGGCTATTCCATATGGTTTGCCACAAGGACATCCTTTTGTTGATGGGCCCATTGCCTCTCCTTCTACCTTCCAACTCAAGTAGATGATGCTAGGAAGGCGAGGGAAGCCCGAAGAGAGAAAAAGAAGATCAAGGAAAATAAAGCCTTAGCTACACCACATCTATGGTCACAATGTGACCCAATTTAGTAGCAATTGATGGTGACTGATTTGTCACCAAATGTAATCAAGCCAAGTGAGCAGATGCAGCCAAAAGACTACATAATGAATGCAGTGGCCATAGACATGTCCCTATTCAAGCCACAAGACAAAATTGATTTGCTAACTGAATCCATTTCTATAGTTTCTAAAGACTACTTGAAAACATCAAGGAAGCTACATAATATGGAGGCTGATCTAGCCAAGGAGAAGGTAAATTATGGCAGTTTGACCATAGAAATCAATAGAAAAGATAATGAAATAGAGAGTCTAAATAAATAGTTGTAAGATATTGTTTCCCTTCAGACTCACTAGGCGATCCATGCCCAAAATGATTCCTTAAAAGTAGGGCTAATGTAGGTAAAAGATGTAGTTACGACCCTAAGGTGAGAAAAAGTAGCATTACAAGGAAAATGTGAGGAAAACATATTATAGGTTACTCAATTACAATAGAAGCTACTAGATGAACAAAATAATATCATAGTTATGCAAGCCCAATTTCAAGCTGAGCAACAAAGAGCAGAACAATTGGCACTGGATTTGGCCAATAGGCCAAAGAATGTCATAGTGTTAAATCTGGTGATGGAGTTATATGAATCAATGTGGAAGAGAATCTCTTTGGAGATTATTCAGCTCAGGCCTTTTCTCACCTTCCTACTAAATGCACATAAATTGTGTGAAAAGGTGGAGAATTTAGTTGTAAACACTCTAGCTATAGTTTTTGGGAGAGTATTGGACTCTAAAATGTTGTTGCAAAAGCTTTATGATGTAATGGATGGAACGTTATTAGCAGTAGAAATTGATAATATAATGATCACTACTAAGTGAGTGAATGAGGTTCTTAATTGCAATTCCATGGCCATCAATTGTAGAGAACTTCTTAATGTAATGAAAGAAGGAATCAGTGAAATGAAATAGCAGATTGAAGACCTAGTGCAATTAGGTCTTCCTTCTCTATTTCTGCGATGACAATATTATGCTCATGGTTGATGAAATTGAACCTTTACTGTTGGCCAAGTAGAATGATCAAACTCTTTTCAAGATTTAAGGGATGATTCATTAGTAGTTAAAGTAGAAGCTATTTTGATTCCTGTTTCCCAGCTCAAATTCAAATTGAAGGCTATGGTTTAGATATTGCATATTTTTTCACACAAGGATATTATCAACCTTGACTAAGCCTTTAATGAATTGCAAAATAAGTAGGGGTTATCTAATGATGAGTGGTTTGCCTATCAAACAACATTGTTGAAGCTATAATTTTTTGACATTTTGATCAAGCAAGAGTTGTGGTTTATTTTTAAGCAGGCTCAAAAGTCCTTGGGGTCACCAATAACTATAGAGTAATAAATACTCTACATTTCATTTTGATTCATAGTCGCGCAATCCAAATTTTATCCTTGTACACTTTGGTTTGAGAAGATGGAGTTTTGATTTAGAGCATAGGCTCAAATTAGTTTTTGCCTCAATTTTGTCTAAGTGTCAAAATCAAGTGGAAGCTACCAAGTGTCATCTATCGAGGCACCTTTCATAATTTCTAGAAGTTGGTTAGGACATGCCACGTGTCTCATAGCAATTCAGTGGAATGCAACAAGTGTCAGCATCTATATTTCATATCAGCATCCATGTTTCAAATCTCTTTTGAGTGGAAGGTTTCAACAAGCTAAGTATCAAGATCAAGTGGAAGGTGCTAGGTGGCAATAGTGGAAGGTTTCAATGTGCTTTTCTAAAAGCAATGGAGGATGCAACGTATCCCTAGCTTAAGAGAGCAGAAGCCACCACATGTCAACCTCTAAATTATCTTCATTTGTTTTCATTGACAAGTAAAGACTGTGGTGGGTCTCGAGTTTTTTTTTGAAGCAAGAGAAAGCCACCAAGTGTCACCATCTATGTAAGTATGAAATGAGGCCTGATTATTTCTATAATATAGATAGGGAAATGTAGAGATGGACACGTGTCACCTCCACGAGTTTCTCAAAAGGTAGCTAAAGGAAATAGAAATCACCATGTGTCCTTTGTCAAGAATAAGCAAAAAATGCCACATGTCCTTATCCTCTTTTTTAAGTTGCTTAGGAGAAAACTGCTTTGGGTCCCATTTTCTATAGAAGTTGTTTAAGTTTTGGGAGAAGCAGATGGCGACAGATGTTAAAGACCAAACACTTCTAAGCAAAGATACAATAAAAATATAGGTAATGCAGAGAGCATCGTGTCTTTGGTAAGGCTATGGAATATGCCAAGTGTCATTCTCCAGTGCCTCCTAAGTATTAAGAAGGTTTTCAAGAAATTGGCCAAGTGTCCTCTTCCATTTGATAGAAGGGAGTGTCCTGTGTATCTGTTTCAGCCAATGAACTATAGAAAGATAGAATGTTTTAGAATCTAAGAAATATCTTCTGATAGACACTTCTAGTTCAATTAGAATTCAGTTAGGCCATTGGATTAGGAACATGTAGACAATCCAGAGTGAATTCGATGCTATAAATAGGGGTGCAGAGATCACCAAAAATGATCATTAGAAGATTGGATAGATTTTTTTTATGAGAGACTATTGTCAAGAGTTTTTAGACTTTTAGAGCTGTGATTAGGAATATCATTTGCCTTTGTTCTATCTTCTTGAATTGGAAAGTTTATGTAATTGTGCATGTTTTTGTGCCTTTTATGTAACTTGAGAGTTAATAAGAAGACTGAGTTCTGTGCCTTTGTTGGTGTTTTTTGTGTCATTGCAAAAGTAGTCTAAGTTATGAGCCTCTGTTTCTATTGTTTTTATCTTTTACATTGATAATGCCTTGTTCACTCTTTAATGTAATTGAATCTTACATATAGTTTCACTGTGCTTAGAATTAAGGGTTGAATTACATTCAGGCGCATTGCCATAGTTAGATTTTCCTTCTTTGCATTTGTGTTTCTATTTAATTTTCTATCCCTTTCCTCCCAACACTCAAGATAAAGAAGAGACCAACTTCTTAAAAATCTAGAGGTCATTTCAAGTTGCAAGTCCCACATTCTTGAAACTTCCCATTATTGGTGTTAAAAGCAAAGCACAATTTTAACCATCAACAGGTAGCTATGTATTGGTCAATAAAAGTGGGGTCTAGCTCTATGGCAATGGTTGATAGGTAATTGAGGATGAAGGTAGGATAAGGATTAAGGATAGTGTCTTGAAGAAAGTGGATCCAATGACTAAGATAGTATGATAGGTGATGATGAGGATGAGAGGTGATAAAAGATAATATAAGGCTTGAGTTAGATTTTAGACTAATAGTGCAATAGGTGCTATCGACCTATCAACAAGGCCTAGTTATCAATCTAGAAAATAGATTTGGAATTTTATGAGTGCCTAGATTCAAACTATCAAGAGGATGATATGATGGGTGCTAGATATGAATAGGCAAAGATTATTAAACTAAATTTATGATGATGAGTTTGATATATTGATACTGATAAAGTGACAAGATGATAGAAGGATATTGACTAGAAGATCTGACTATATGATGAATAATAGTGGACTAGGATGATAGGGTGATTTGGATGATAATACTAGATCAAGGCCTTAGACCAATTTAATCAAGATGGGATAGGATGATGTGATAAGGAAAAGTATGAGGATAGGTGATGATGCTATGACTAGGGGTACTATAAATGAGATGGGGATATTCCAAACTCATATATGACTAAAAGAGCCAACTAAGATAGGATATGATGAGATTAGGCTTGAAGGGTGATGAGAGAAAGGTATAGACAAGTGGTGGTTTATGAACTTAAGATAGGATGTGGATGATGAAACTAGATGTGATTAGGATAAATAGGGATATGACCAATGATGAGTGAGACTAGGATAGGATATGTATAGGATGTACAAGGGAATGAGTATATGTACAAGGGGGTGAGACAAGGATGCACAAGATGATTTTTAGTAGATATGAGTGATGGGAGATGGGATAAATGATGGGGGTGTGACTAATAATAATTAGATTAGATGAGATAGGAGATGTAATAGGATAATGAAAGGATATACAAATATATTAGGTACTAAGGGATAATGACAAGGATGTGCAAGATATGATAGAGGCGATGGGGGATAAGACCAATGATAAATGGGTGTGGTTAGACTAGGATGGGATAAAGACAAGATGGGGGATGAGATAAGGTAATGAAAAGGATATTATATATAAGGGGATGATGTCAATGATGAAATAAAATTTAGACAAGATGATATGGGAATGATTAGGACTATGGTGGATAAGACAAGGTCAAGTTTGGACAAATCAAGGTGAAGTGGTTTTAGGACAAGGTGTGACTAGGATATGTAAGAATGAATAAGATAAGATAGAAGATGAGATAATGAAAATGATGTATAAGGAAAGGATGATAAGGATATACAAGATGATATGATGATGATGCAAGATTATACAAGATGATATATAAAAAAGGATGATAAGATGCACAAGATGAGTTGTGCAAAGACCTAAATAGTTATATAGGTTTGGGTGAAGACTGAAACAACACAAAAATAACATGGGTCTAACACAACACACACCTAAACAAGCAAACCAAAACCTATAATTATTAAAATCAAAGGTGTGTAGCCTAATTCTTATACCATCCAATGGCTTCACAAGTGAGGCTATAGGCTGATGACCTATTATGATATTAACTAAACCCTCTCAACCCCACTCACACTTGATGGCTACTTTAGAACTAATACTAACTCCTATATTAGTACACCTATTATGGCTAAAATTTCATATGATATGTTTGCACAAGGATCACTAGGTGTGTCTCCTATATGCATGAATGTACTTTGGGGCCCAAATCCATATAGGGTGTTGTCTAATGCCTAGTTCATAGAGTTAACTCTTCCCCTTCATGGATGACCTATATGGGGTCAACCGCTTAGCCTAATGATAACTGTGCCTGATTTTTATATACCACTAAAACATAGAGTTTGGTTAGTGAACAGTGATGAAATCCATGACAATAACCCCTATATACTAATTTCATGCATGGAGATCAATTCCATGTCATGTGTTATCCTATGGGGATAAAAAATAGGAAAATACATCATATGATTAATTAAATGATTTAATTACCTATGTGTGAGGAGCATGATATGATAATTATTTACAAGTTGACACACACAAACACAAATCTATACAAAGAATAATTTTTATAACAAAAGATATATACAAGATAAAATAGATAATCTAAATTGATTTTAAAAGTGCTAAATGGATTCTTTGATAATCAACCTACAATTACATGGGTTAGTGGTTTTATTAGCACTCAAGAGATGGGTCCTACAACACAAATATTAGTAGTTTTCAATGATTTTTTGTAAAACTACCATTCTTTGCAAAATCACAAATACATAGGGCAAACCCACAACTAGAGAATAAAAAGTCACAACTAGTGGTATAAAATCATAAGTCATGAGTAATGATTTTATAGCTAGAAGACTATGATGGTTACCTACAAAACTATGGTTAGCTATAAAAAATCATGACTCAATTTGATAATATCGCTATTGATTATAGATCGATAGTTATAGTTTTGTCATAAACCACAAAAATGTGACTTATGATGATAAAATTTCTACTTCAATAGGTTGAGAGTTGTGATATTATAGGAAATGAATTTTTTTTAGATTTATTGATAAAATAATTACATAGGTAATAATTTGATTTATTTATAAATGAACTATGAGATGATTATTTATGATATTTTCAAAATTTTGACCAAAATATATTAAGATGATATATTAAAAAAAATTGAGTAGAATCCAAAATATTTAAAAGGAAATATTTTAATTTAAATATATTCTACAAGATTACAAATGACAAATTTAACAAACTGAATTAGCTTGAAATGACAAAAATTTGACAAAACTAGGCCAAATAACAAAGTCACGATTGTCAACACAATACCTCTATTTACCAAAAAAATATCACAACACTAAAAAGGTTGAGACTTTTAGGTTTGTCAAATATAATAAAAAGGGATAAAGGCCTATGTTTTCTTATGTCTTTAGTTGATTCTTTTGGCCTTGGTTTTTATGGTTGACCCTGCATAGCACACAGACCATATAAAAAACCATGCAAAGAGAGAACCAAGGTAAAAAAAATAGGGGTTAGCATATAGATATGGATTTAAGAAAAACCCAAAAATATTAGGTGGAAGACTTATATTGATAGAAAAATCCCTTTAAAGACATAGAATGTCAAAATGGACCTCACAGATTGACTAACAGAGGTCAACAATCAATGGTTTTATAGAAGACTATGATATAATGACTCTTAGATGCAATATCATAATTGATAAGGTGATATCACTAATGGGAGAGTCATGATATTTTGGCTTGGGTTTTGTCTGATAAAGGTCCTCCCTAACATATTTTTGACCTTAGTTCCTACACATAGAGGGTTAAGGATTTGATGAAATACCCAAAAACCTACATAATAAGCACATATGGGGTTACATAGGATGATAAACAACTAACAGTATTAAATCTATGCCTTCATTTAGAATCTATAATATCATGACTATCCTTATCAATGCCACTTATTGCAAGATAAAATCATGGTTGGGTAAGTCATGGTTTTTTCAAATGATGAAAACCTACCAAAACCAAATTTTAATGGATAACAAAATTGCTATTAGGATTAATAAGATTTTGAATAGAATAAAAAAATCATGAATATCAAGTCATGGTATTTTCAAAGGAAAAAAAATTTCATGGTTAGACAAATAGTTAGCATTTAAATCTGATGGTTAAATTAAATTTGTGACTTACAATGGCAATATCATGACTATGTAAGACAATGTCATGATTACCAGTGCAATGTCATGAATGAAAATTGTACACATAAAATTTCAAATTTTTTGAGATTTCCTTGATTCAATTGACCCTACATGTTATAAAAACATAACTAATAAGAAAAATTGATTAATTAGGAGCAACCACTCCCACTATGGTCACCAAAATGTGCATCAAATTTTACATTTATGCAATGTTACCAAAATTAGCAATAAGAACCTAAAACCTAATGAGACCAATAAGAATGGATAAAAGAGGCAAATAAAAATGAATATAACAAGCTTACCATCATTTTACCTCCTTATAACTCTATTCCAGGATTTGTGATTGCATATTAGACTTAGATTTGACATAGTGATGGCAGGATTGAAGGATTTTAGATGTTAGATGTAATAATTGATTTGGCATGGAATCTTTATGCATTTATGAGATGGATCTAATGGAGGAGTTGCCTTTATTATATAGATTATGGATGGAAAGATCAAGGGTTGATATTTGAATTTGGATGAGGAGATCTAATGGATGGGGATTATCCAAGGAATTTAAAATTCCTTGGAAGCCTCTATATTTAGAGGCTTCTAGAGAGGGAGGATAGGTTAGAGAAGGTTATAAATTTGGATGATTTTAAAAACCTTATTAGGGAATAATGATTATTAGAGAGAGGTTAGATGGGGATTGTGTGGATAACTAGGAACTAGGGGTGTAGGAGAGCCTAAGAGTAGGCATAATAGGTGGTTAGATGGGTTCATGGGAATTTAAAATTCCCAAATAGTAGGTAAGTAAGATTAGGATAGGATTAAGAAAGGATAATGGGGATTTAATATAGATTAATGATTGGTGGGAATGGGTAATTTTAGTAGATGAAAAGGAATATTGATGGGGGTATTAGATAAATGGACTAGGAAGGGGGGGATTAATTAGCATAATAAATTGGATTAGATAGAATTAGTGTTGACTAATAGAAAAATTAGTGACAATAATGTAGGTGAGAAAATTTATGTACATACAAATATATATCATGCATCCCTCCCTGAGTAGTTCTATTTAATTATTACTACTTAGTTTGGAAAACTTATATGTGTTCTTCATTGCTAATAAATATATTAACATTGTTACTATGTATGCTTGTTTCTTCATGCATCTCACATTAATCTTTTTTCTTAGATTATATATGATGATGCCAAGCTCCTCCATGTTATCACTACTACTTAGATTTACATATTTTCATAACATCTATCATATATATTTTTTAAATTTTGAGTCAAGTTATTTCATAGACTCCACAACTCATCCTAAAAGAGGGGATATATACAATGGCTTGTTTTATATACCAAGATACTATAGTATAATAAAAATATATAATTTCATAGGCTTTACATACTTGATTACAATCCAGGCCTTGAAATCAATTTTGGATATAAGTGATTTATTTAGACAAAGGCCATAGGTTAGCCATGTCCAAAATAAGATGCTATTATCCTAGCATGGATAAAATTGATTTTCTTAGAAATTATCAAAATCATAGATAGTACAGGAAATTTTATAATAGGTATACAAAATCAATTTCTAAAAAAATATTGAGGTTTATCTTAGATTTTATTAGTTTAGGAGCATCATGAAAAATATGTGTTCCAAGTTAGCATACAAGTTTTTGGTCATAATTTTAGTTGTTATTACTCAATCTTAGAATCCATATACACCCAAATATCATATTAGGAGAATGTACATGACATATGACTACATCCTTGCTAAAAATTTTGCACCAATTTTATAGATAAAATTCATTTCATTCTCTATGTTACATACACTAGATTCAGATCATATTATATTTTCACCAATTTTAAACTAATTTTACATGATTTTTGTCCCATTTTTTCACCAAAAATGAGGATTATGCCATCTGACATGGTTGGTTCACCTTTTACACCAATTTCTAAACCAAAAAATACTATTAAAAGTTATACATGGATTCCAAAACCATGATACCACCATGGGTATGTAATGATGGATTCAACCAAAACCTAATTTTTTAATCACAATCACTTATCAATTAGGATTGGGGCATGAATATTCCATTCCATGTTATTCAATGAAGATGAAATATTCAAGGTATTATCCTCTTCAGTCACCAAATTTTTGCATCAGATAACACAATAGTTCATGTATCTAATCAAGGATATTAATACCTTTTTATTTAGATCTATATTTTATTTTAATTTTATATTTATATCTCAAGTAAGGAATGATTTATACATGTTTCATTGCAAGTACACATGAAGCATAGTTCAATGTTGTGGCCTACATTCAAGATTATTCTTCATAGGTAAGTTTAGGTACATGTTTTACTTTTACTTTTGTACTTTCACTTTTGATACATTAATATAATATAAGGGGCAGAAATGTAGACACACAACTTAAAATTTATCACTAAAATAGAGAAATTATCAACACTCCTGTCATGCACTTAGCTCATGCCTCTTTCCATGGCCCTCAACTATTCCTCCTTCACTTCTATTATAGATGACTCATTCCCATAAGAAACCAATGATCCAAACATATCCCTATCTAGAATTCTAAGTAATCTATACTCACTTTAAGACTCATCCCAATTTTTAATTTATCTATTCTTTCCCTTTGGACATGGCTAGTCCTTGCTATTTTTTGGTTTCACTAACCACATTCACCCATAAAATAACAACTAGTTGCTCAAATTAACATTCACGTAATGGTTCATCCCAAAAATTTAGAGACCCCCATTTTAAGGAATTATAAAAAATAACTATAAATCCATATTTCAAACTATTTTATAGACAAGATGCTTATATATTAAAAAATACCAGAATTCTAATTTCACATTGAGAGCAAATTTCCTATTTCTCTCAATTTTGAATACATACAACCCTAGTAGCACTGAGATAAATTCTAAATAAATTTATAATGTCATAAGTCACTATTGAATAACTTAATAAAACTAGTATTGTACCAACATTTAGCATTTTGCACCAATATTTCACACACACACAAACACACCATCATAGCATGGGAGAACTACATAGAGTTTGATCCCTCTTTGAAGTATTGATATATAAGTAGCACTCAACATAAGGGGTGATGAAGTCAATAAAAACTTCAAATTATAACCCATTTTTACTCTAGGATTACATTTTCCCTATTTATATCTTGACCTATAGTTATAAGTCAAAGAAGAAGATACATAATTGTTTTCATAATGGATCGAAGGCTCGCACACAAGGAAAAAACATATAAGTGAAGGTGAATCGACCATAGATTTTTTTATAGAGATATAATATATGATTTGTTGAAACTACCTAAGGACACCAAAAAAACTCATATAGATCTAATGTTACTATCCATAGATCCAACGTAACCCTATTTTGAATCCAAAATTAGTCAACATAGTCACACCACCTATTTTCCAATCTAAGTCATAGTCCTGCATTCTAATTTTCCAGCTAAGTTTTATTTCATTGGTACCTTCCTATTTTAAGATTTATTAAAAATTTATAAAGTTCCACATTATTTTGTGTTATTTATTTCATATTTTTGAAATTTTATTTTACACAACAATTTATCTTATCTAGGTAATTAATTCATTTATTTTCCAAATTTGATAAAACAACAACATGCAACTTTGATTTTTTTATGTGTTAAAACTTGGCTCTATGGTTGATCCTTTTAGGTTTTGTGTATTCTTTGGTAATAATAATTCAATGAATTTATAGTGGATTCCTAAATATTTTTATCAAGTAGAGAGTGAACGACCAAGTAATTTCCAATTGAAGAAGGCCCTAGGCTTGATTTGCATTTATAGATGACTCTTGGATATTTATCCATATAAACAACATATGCAACATATTTAAGTTTACCTAAGGGATACGTTTTAATATTAAAATTAATGCTTGGATGTTCATGGACACTATGGAAAACTACAAATACCCTAATATGGTTGACACTATATTGAGAAGGAAAATAAAGAATCTTAGATATAAAAAATATACTTAGGATTATGGAGCATTATTACACAAACTAGGATGATCTCAAATGTGTGTGATAGTAAATTAGGTTGACCAAGATAAAATATTGATAAATAGATAGGGGAAAATGTGCACATGACTTAAATGTGTATGCACAAGTCCAAGTATGTCAAAGTGTGTCAAAATTTATGTTTCCAATTGTCTAATACCAAATTTAGTTGTCTAAAAATGCCCCTTTTTAGTATAGTGTTAAAAATGATAGACTAAAATGATAAAATATAGGAATTTGGTACATGTATTAATCACCCTTGATATTAACATGTGTGCCCCAAATATTCAATTACTCCATTCAAATAAAAATCTACCAATAATTAAACTCACATAAAGAATGCCATGGGGTATTTATAACCCAAGGAAATGTAACTAGTAAAATCATGTGTTGAGGTGTATTAATGACTCAAACACCATTATAGATGAAGAAGTGATAGAAGTTAAATAGTGTATAATCCTTAACCGTACCCCTCTAAATATCCTCAATTTTTTTATGAAACCACAAAACTTGTTTATATGTAAAGGTAGAATGATGAAATTAGTTTTTATGTAAATTAGAAATTTGAATCAATTATTGCAACAAATTTTAGATCTAAAATTATTATATAGAATCACTGAACCTCATCCTAGAAATATAAAATTATTTACATGAACAACATTCATGTGCATAATTTGATCTATCTATATCTCAAACTAATATAGAATGTCAGCATTGATCTATCAATTATATAAATATGACCCATATAATGTGACTCATAATGTCATAGAATATATCAACTGTTTCCTGTAATCATCTATAATTCCCTAGATATGCCTCAAACTACTCAAATTTTCCCATATTAATCACATAATCTGACCCAAAGTATGAACCACCTATCTGTCATAGTCTGAATGCTCAAGTCAAGCCCATTATATTACCTCCTTTGAGGTGAGGGATGAAGCCTTTCAATCACTCATATCAAAATAAATAGTTATACACCAATATGTTATATAAAAAATAATCATGTAAATTATGTATGCAAACATGATAATATATTCCATCATATAAAGATTTGATCATTCAAGTATGTATGAATTTTTTTATCAAAAATAGAAATTCAAACATAATGTTAATCTAATTATGAAAATTTGTTGAGTAAAATGAGAATGTATAGACTATGCAACAAGTCACACAAGACTCATTTCTAACTTACTATAAATGGATAGATACTAAAATGGGATAAACAATAATGATAAATAACTTAGATAACACTCAGATTAGTTTGACTAAAATAGTGACTATGTGATCGACTATGGGAATATGTGAGGTGATTGTTAATCAAGAATAAGGTTCCTCCTAGATCTAAGACAAGGCCACACCATTTATATAAGGTTATATTACACTATCATCTATAGGTTTCACTAATGTTTGGTAGGGTTTTTTCTCTATGTAAATTTATACTAGTGTTCATTCACCTATAGGTCTATATGTGCAATATGAGTTATTTAATTTGTTTTAGAAGTTTATGTGTAACTTATTATTCACTTAAAACCCTATCTCAATAGATAATGAGAAATAAAATGAACAAATGGGAAAAATGGGTTAGTGGTTGAAGTTGTGTTTGACCTCAACACCCCTTATTAAGCACTACCTAAAAACCACTACTTTGAAAATAGATAAAACTCCATGTAATTTTCTCATTATATGGTGGCATGTGTGAAATATTGGTGTAATGCTATATGATGGTGTAATACTTATGTAATTAAACTCTTCAATAGTGGCTTGTGACTTTGGAGGTGTATTCAGACTTAGCTTATGGATACTTGAGTTGTGTGATTGCATAATTGGGAATAATAAGTGATTTATTATTAATATGCAACTAGAATAATTATAGTGTTTTCAATATGGAATCCTCTTTCCATTTAGTGAATAAATGAATGGAAAAAATGCATATGTAGTAATATTTTAGGAAATTACTTGAATGGGACTTATGAAATGAGCTAGAAAATCCATTATATGAATTTGAATTTGAGAAATTAATTATTATTTGGATGGAGTATGAAACCATCAGCTTCAAACACTATCAATGAATGAGATTGTCCTAAAGGACTATCCTTGTCTGAGGAGCAGAGATAACTAAAATCTAAGTGTGGATTACTCTAATAGTGAGTTTAGGTTGCTTGGAATGAAGAAAAGGAATACCAAATATTGTAAATTCTTGGAGATAAGGATCATCTTCATAGAAATAGAGGATTTTGGTTTAGAACTATGGAACTGAGCATGAGCTAAGTGTGTATAAGGAGTGGTAAAAAGTGAATTATTTTAGTATTAAATTTTAATTTTTGTGATTAAAATTTCCCCTTTATATTATAGTAATGTAACAAAGTGAAATTACTAGAGTAAAATAGAGAGTGATAGAGAGAGATATTTATACTGAAACTTACTTAAATTGAGTAGGTTTGGTTTTAGAGAACACAATGAACTATGCTTCATGTGAGCCTAAAATTAAAAATATATAAATTAGTCCTTACTTAAGATGAAAATATGAAAGTAAAGATAATACATTTATAAACCAACTAACAAGAATTGAATACACCTATTTGGGTACATTAACCATTGTGTTTTTTGGTGGAAAACTAGTGATTAGAGAGGGTATAACCCTTGGAGATTGTATTTTTCATTGAATAAATTAGATTGTAATGTACATACCCCAAATCCTACTTTGTAGAATAATGTGATTAATAACTCAATAGGTGTTTTACTCCATCACTTCACAACTCAAGGTAGTGTGGTGGCTTGGAATCCCTATATGAATTCAAATAGATAATTCTAGTGAAAAACATGGTGCAAAATTGGTGTAAATAAGTGAATAAACCATTGTAGATAGAATAAGATTAGTTTATGTTCTAAAAATAGTGAAAAATAGTATGATTTGATTCTAGTGTATATAACATACAGAATGACATGGATTCCCATTCCTTCTATTAAATTGGTGTAAAATTGAGCATGAAAGTGGCTAGGTGCCCCATAAATTCCCTCAATCTAATATCTAAACATATTTATTATGGTGACCAATTAATATCAAATGAGTATCTAAGTGAAAAAATGTGGAAAATTCTATAACATGTGTTGTGCATGATGCCCCCCAATCTGAGCAAAATATGAGATAATATATGCATAAATCTAATAAACTATTTTTGATAAATATTGAAACTAATATTTGGATTGAATGTAAATTTTGATAAATCTAGAAAATGTTACTTTGAACTTTTAGGATTAAAGTGCACTATTCTATATAGCTATGGCCTATGCTGATGTCCAAATGGAGTGTTGTTGTCTAAATGTGATTTATAGGTAGAAACTGAGTATGAATTATGACCATCTAAGTAAACATTGCCATTTTATATCTATGTATTGGGTTATTACAACTTAGTGTCTAAGATAAGCCATTGTATATAATCCCTCTTTTGAGATTTGTTGTGAAGCTTGCACAATAACTTAGCTAAAAATAAAAAATTACATGAGTGATGTTATAGAAAATTTTGAAATCTAGAGAAATAATGATAAAATTGGAGATCATGGCATCACATTAATGATATGATTAAAAATCAATAATGAATGATACATGTAAAACCAAGAATCTATAGTGTCATATCTAGATAGATGTTAAAAATTAGGCACATAATGAATAATTATAAAAATTAAGTAGTTGAAACTAAATATAAAAAATTAGGGAGAGATGCATGATATGGATCATGGCATCCAAAAACTAAGGAGATGCTTGATAATGACCATGGTATTATAAAAAGAGAAAAATATTATTAGACAGGATTCATGGCCATGGCACATATATAAAGAAAACATGCAAAAACACACCAAATAAGCAAGAAGACTAAGAGGCCACCTACAATGGACATGTTCAAATGTCACTCACACACATAGAAGACATGTAATAAGGCTTAAATCTATAAACATGGACATGTTCAAATGCCCATAATCCAAAGCAAAGAATACACTTGAAGCATGAAATAAAGAATCAAAATATTAAAAACGTGCATGAAAAGGTGATATTGATATACATAATAAATTATTAGCATCAACATATTTATAAAATTAGGTAACCAATAAGATATCAATGTGAAAATAAGTGGACAAACATGTAAATATACTATGTAATGTATTGTATTTGTAATGTGCACAAAATGGATAGTCATAAATGATAAAACCTATGTAAAAGATTCCCTAGGTGAACTTGATGTAATGTAAATATTTATAAGGAATATGACTATTTTGGATTTGATAATTGAAATCTTGTGTTCATTGAGAAAAGTCCAATGGAATACAATAAGAGTGCAATGTGTTACTATTTAGACAGTGTGATTTTTTCTGTGTATAATTTTTGGGTTTGAGATAATATCACTATTTGCCAAATAATGAATTTTATTCAAATAGGGTCAAAACATACATTTATAAACTTTTTATAAGTTTCCATATATCCTATATGGGTCTCATGTTAGTCTAAACACCTTACTTATCCTTGGTCTAGCCTTGGTCTAAGCTCATCTCCCTTGTAATTGCCTAGTCAACCAAAGTTAAAGTTGCTCAACCATGGTAAAACATGGTAAAAAGATAAAATTGTGTTATAAATTTCATAATATGGTCTTTGAGATGTTTTAAGGTGTTCACAAGTCATAAAATTGTCATTTACCATGTCTTGTGTGCAAAAAGTGTCATTTTGGCATATTTATAGCTCATTAAATGACATGTACAAACTTTAAAGGGAGAAAATTTGTCACCAAGATTGATCTTAATGTGGAGGATGTTAGGAGATGTTATTGAGCAGTTAGTATCAGTCCAAGAAGTAGTTATATGTATAAAAAGGTAGTTTTGCCTTGATTTTAGGCCCTTATTGGCACTTGTACATACTTGGGAAGTCAAATTTTAGCTAAAAACATGGGAAAAGTGTCTCTTCATCTCCCTATGGAATTTTTAATGATTTTTTTGTAGGTATTTAATCATAGGTTTTAATTTAAACTTATATTTCTTCCTTCTTATCCTTGTAAGCTAAGGAGAGTCAATATGGAATGCTTTGTGTGAGTTGTACAGGTGGAGTTAGGAGGAATGCTCTTATGGGTAGAAATTTATCTAATTTTAATTCAAATACATGGTATAAGTTTGGATTCCATGGAATATCATTTATGAATCATCACTTAGACCCTATGTAGCTTTTTATGCTCTTTCATTCATGAGGGGTCTATGTTTTGAGCTAGTTTCAGATTTATTTGATTTGGTTTGATGCTTTGATTATTTAAAGTGTTCCTCAAGGCCCATACATAGGTTTATTTAGTGTTATCTTGGATTTTAAAGTGATAAAATTCCTAATAAAGCCTCTCATATGATTTTCGTCATTTATTGATTACTCTCACTATCTTATAACCTAGAGTTTGCATCTATAGGACCATTGATGATGTCATGATTATGTTAGAAGAGGTATACTTGTTATCTAATTGCTTAAAATGCTATAATATTCACCAACATGCCTAATAAATAATTTCCTAGACTTATTTTAGTCTTACACCACCTTTGCTATCATGCATACAACTAGTATACACCTACAGGTGTTATTTGTAGAGTTTAGAGAAGATGTACAGAGGGATGGTGGACAAGTTATGATCTTCATAAAGAAGTGTGAGGTGTATGAAAACTTGGTAACATGTTTGGAACTTTTGGTAGCCTCTAAAATTTTGGAAAACCACACCAAAAGTGACGATTGAGATATAGGGATTCTTTCCCTAAAAACATGAAACAGAGTCCTTAGGTATTCTATTGATTTTATGTAATGAGGATATGAGGGATTTTGAAGGGTCATAATATGTTATATTTGTATATGTTAAAAAGGACAAATATATCTCAAGGGTTGTGAGAGAATTACCTATGGAAGATAGTTAATGAGATCTCCAAAAATGCATTTTGATGCACTGAACTTAGTCAATGTCATCTGTAAGTTCTAACTTAAAATGCCTATTTGCCTTGAAAATGATAATTCTAAACATGTTTTCTTACCTAAGGATCCTTATCAAGTATGAGATCAAATTATTGATTTTAATGATGTCTAAAGTGTAACATCATGGTCAAACATCCCCTATAAGTGTGTATGACTCAAAAAAGTGTCATCTACAACCAACTATAAGTAGGTAGGGTGTATAAGGAATGAGTTGACATAAGTTTGTGTATCTTTTAAAATAATAAAGGTGAATAAAAGTGTGGAGGAATGTGATATGGCATCATAGAGTATGAAAATTAGTTCATAGTCACTGTGACAGGGTATATAGAACCAATGACACTTATAGGTGTCTTCTCTCTTGAAAACCTTCAGCACATAGTTGATAGTGAGTGTCCCAGTCAAGACCTAGGCATAAATATGGTGTTAGTTTAAGGATTTCCAAGTGAAATCCAAACATAATAAGTGTATTTTGATTTAGGACATGAAAATGAAATCCATACAATTTTGAAACAAGATAAAAATAGATCATGATAACCTATAAGCAGAGGAAGATGGGTGAATGACTGTCTCAGTCTAGCAGTGACCTAAAAGAGTTATATCAAGATGATTCTAGAGAATTTAATGAAAAAAATAGGTATAATCAAGCATAATATAACAATAAGGAGCCATGGATATTTTATAACATTTTATGAAGGTTTAATCTAAACACAACTATCTACAGGGATCATCAAGCAAAGTTGTCTCAGTTAACAAGGGTAAGCCTAATCTTATGTTTCCAAGGGTATAGAAGGTGTTTGAGAGACAAAAAGACTAGAATGATGTTTGAATCAATTTATAAATGATCTTTAATGATTAATAGGCCCTTTAAAATGAGAATATGGTAAAACAAAGGTCTCAAAACAAGCAAAACATAGTTCATTTCTAAATACCCTACATAGACTATCTTGAGAAAGTCTACCTTGGAGATTGTGAAAGTTAGTGTTTTTGTACCTGGAATTAGATGCTCAAATTTTATATAGAGTACCATTATAACATATAGAAAAACATCCAATTATTTTTTTTGGAGATAATATGAGAACATACCTCTATTCTATCTTAGAGGTAGGGCATTTTCCCCTTGCATGAAAAGATAATTTCAAGGGAAATGTGATGAAACATGAACTATAAGTCTTAGAGACAAATAAAGGTAGTTTTAGGAGATGGAAAAAAAATGTTAAAAAATTAGAAACCTAGTTAGAAGTTTTGTAACTAGACATGATGGTTTGGATGAGAAGGTTTACAAGGAGACCTAGTCATGCAAGGTGTCAGGCCTGACTCCAAATAGGGGGTCTCTTCCATTTTCAGATTTTGGAAAGCATTATAATGACTTGGATCATATTAATGGAGGTTTATATTATTTCTTTAAGCTATCTTATAGGTTTGGATGTCTAATAAGAAGTTTCAATCACTAAGTTGTAGGTAGACCCTTTGGACAAGGTCTAGGCCTAGTCTCTAAAGGGTGGTCATTCTCATTTATAGATCTTGATAAGATATTTTGTTGATTGGAGTATGTCAATGGATGTATAATATAGGTATATAAACTTTCATTATGCAATATAATCATTATAGATCCATATATTAGCTTGAATACACTTAGACCCTCACATAATGCAAAAAAGAAGCTTGAATGGCAACTTAGATGCTTATAGCTACCATGATGATTTTAATGGAGAGTTGAGTTGTTTGGGGATGATGGAGAGGGTCCTTAAGAGGCCACAAGTAGAATTTTTTTAGAGTTCCAATGTCTATTATTTATGAATAAATGAAAAGACCAAAAATGACAAGAAACCCTTCCAAACCCTCCTTCAGGACCTGACTGAAAGGATGGAGAAAATAGAGAAAATAGAGGGGGTGGAAAGGCCATGAAACTTTTGAAAATTTTATAAGACTCTCCCAATCTCCCTCCAATGATAATTTTTTGTATAGACCTATATGCATGGGGATAAAATAGAGCAGTCTTTAACATTTTTGTGTGTTTTATAGGTGTGAAAGGGTTTTAGATGATCAAATAGATTTTTAGAGGTATATTGAGACTTGTTATAAGTCTCCATGGTCATTTTATGAGGTATCTAAACTCCTAAGTTTATCTTCTACCTCTCTAATTTCAGCCAGTCTAGTGGGCAGAGAGTGATCACTTAGTGAAAAAGGGTGAAACTCCATTTGGGAAGCCTTTTAAGGCTAATTTGATGAAATTTATACTTGGAAAATATTTAAAAGTGTTATTATTCGTTTTTCATGGATGAAATTGCAGAATTTGAAAGGTTTTGGGTGCCAAGTGTGAGAGGTGCATGCAAAAGAGCTTTTTTATAACTGTTTGAGATGATTATGCATGGCTAGAATAATAAGAATGATCAAAGACTAATATAATGAATGTGAGGGCTTGTTTTTAACCCCTTACAATTAGATCCATAATTATACCTAACCCTATGTAGTGATGAGGTAGTTTTGTGAAGGCAAATGATGAAGGCATTTTCTAATGCAAGAACAAGGGAATATATGCCCACAGGTGGAAGAGTTGAACAAGTTTTAGGGACATTTATCCTTGATTCCCTTGAGAACATATCTCACACATGATTATATGACTATTTTAACTCCTGATTACTTTACAAGTGTCTCTATGACTCTGGAGCTTCTCTTTCTCTCTCTAGTCTCATAATATCTATAAATTCTAGCCTTTTTGGCTATTATACAAATCTCTCCACCTAGGTATGGTCAAGCCCTACCAATTTTTCTCCTTGAGATAAAAAATATAGTTGTGTTTAAATTATTAAATATTTCAATTAGTATATACAATGTTTGTTGGTCTTGTGCAAGTGTAATTTTGCTTACCTTCACATGTTACTCTTCTTAGTGCTTTGTGTGGTTTTGAGATCTCTCATTTATAGGTCAGCAAGAAGTGTCTAATGTTAATTATAGGTATAGTGAGTAGTATATTCAATATTTTTTATATAAGGCCTATTGTCTAAGTCCTCCTAGCCTAAGCTCTCTTCAAAACCCCATGCTTGAAACATTGATGTGAGAGAGAAGATTGTCATTGGATGAAGTGTATGTGCAAAATTTTTCTTGGTTCCAAGTGCACATTAAATGGTGTGAGTAAAAAAATTATTTGGTGTATCACCTCCCCTTGATTAGATTAAATTTTATCTATTCTTATCCATTTTCATTCCCCCAAGAGTTAGTAATATGATTGATCAAAGTGGTACATCAAGGGGAACTAGCCCCAAATCTAGAGATTCACCTCAAAAATGAGTCACTCATAGCCCTGAGGTGGTTCCATTGTGCCACTTGAATGAGGAGAGACTTTTCATCTCCTCAAGGGGTGAAAGATCAAGTTCTAATAGTTTTTGGCATGCTCAATGGGATTGAATAGTCCATTCCTTGAGGAGTTTTAGTGTTTTCCTCAAGATACCAACCTTTGGAGGCAATTTCACTAAGCACCAATGGTGACTCCAAGCATAAATCTACTGGTTAAACAGTCTAGGTACTATAATTGAAGTTGTTTTCTTATTCTATTGTCTTCTCATGAGTGATTCATGGATAATTTTGAGGTGATTTTTTCTTAACAGAAGTTGGTGAAACATGCCCATATTTGCCTTTTCCCTCTCAATATGAACAAGTCATTGTCTAATCTTGTCATGATCCCTATCAATCCTATGTTACCTATAATCAGACCTACCAAGCTTGTGCTTCACCTAGCCCACTTAGTTCCTATCCAAGTCACTCCATTATAAGTTTCAAGAAGACTCTCATTGGCTACAAAGACTACATGTTAGACCTTGATACTATAAATGGTTGTGGTCAAGTCATCCCTAGTGATTGTATCAAAAGTGTGAGAAGTGCTTTGGAGTAAGTCAAGGAAGAATGTATGCCTATAGAGAGATCTAATTGGAAAGGTATTTATAATGCGATGCTTGATGTTTGTGGCCTAATTTTCCACCTAGAAGAGAGGTTGAGAGCTTATAAACCAAATCGATATTGGCATCCCCATTATATCTCACATCAACCTTAAAGTGTTTTAACTATGCCTTTCCAAGATAATAATCCAACCATGTTTCAAAATAACTCAAGTCCTTCATGCATTCCCCAAAGTTTCCCTTCTTGGAAGTCCATCCAAGGGAGTAGCCAAAGGAAGGAGAATATCACTATTGAGTAGGTTGACTTACTTGGAGAAGATTTTGAGAAAGGAAGATTGAGTTTTGAGACTCATTTTGATAAGGATATTGAATTGGTTAATCAGATTTTAAGGCAATCCATCATGGAAATAGAAAATGAACTCTCTAAGCATACTTTTCCAAGTTGGAATCAGGACACCAAGCCCAAGGAAACCCCAAGTTTCCTAAGCCTATCATTCATCCCTCCATTTGTATCTCATCCTCATGATGAATCCTCTACGCATAGCTTCCTAAGATGGAAAGAGTTAGTGTAAGCTTGTGAAAAGAAGAACAAGATATGATAAAGTGGAGAAGTTGAAAGTGAAGAGAAACTTAAAACTACTCAACTCCCTCCCACCCCTCCTTAAGAAGCCATTGAACCTATCTTTACACCTCGTCTAACTGATCCATGTTTCCATTCTAATGTTGAGGATTGCATTGCTCCTTAGGAATGTTCTTTGGCTAAAATTCCTATTTTAGAGATGCCTAATATTGACATCACTAAGAGGGAGTAAGAGATAGATATTTTAGATTGGATTAATGATGAGAAAGAGCTAACTCCTTATGAATATGACATTCCTTGTGTTGAAAAATATGCCTTGGAAGGAGTTTTTTTGGATTCCAAAGAAGAAGAGGAAGAGGTTTATCTTGTTTTTACACTTAATAATGATGATAAAGATAAGGTTGATGACTTGTGGTAGAAATTTGAGGACATTTGTAATTAATTTTAAATCCCTAAGGAGTTTGCAAGTCCTTTGGAGCTAACTACAAGCCATGGTAAGCAAGATGTTGTGTCTCAAAAAGAAGATATGTGGCATACATACATGTAAATGTTTAAATAATATGAAGATAATAAGAGGAAAAGACTCCTAAGAGGACAAACCCAAGTTGTTGAGGAGAAAACATGTGTTGAAAGGCATCATCATTAAGAGATTCCAAATCATGATAGAGTAATCTATGATGGTTATGCAGATTTTGAAGATGAATTGAAGATTTATCCTACAACCACATTTGAAGCTACTCCTACAAACATAAAATAGGAGTTTGAACAAGAAAAATTGCTAGAGAGATTGACACAACACTTCTTGAAGGCTTTGAAGAGATTGTAGTAAATGAGAAGAATAATGAACTCCTTCAAGAAGACATAGGTTTGCAACAAGCTATCATATTCATAAATATGAAAAAATTTCATGAGGAGATAAAAGGATATTAGCATGAGGAATTTTTCTAGTTTCAAGAGGACTTCATCTACCTTAGGGACTTATGGGAAATGACTCCATTAGATGACATGCCAAGCCAAATAGAAAAAAGGAAATATGAGTCATCTAGCACCACATCCAAAAGGAAGCATGCTTGGAATCCTCATTCATATATTAAGGAAGAAGATTAATGGTACTTCCATTTTGATCTAGGAAGGGAGGTATGTTTAAGTTGAATATACATAATTTTTTCCTTTCTGTTATGTTTTGTGTTCCCTATGTGCTTAGTATCATAGGTGTGCCCTTGTTTTATGTGTTTGCTTTAGTCTTGTTGTGTGTTGTCTTTCCTTTATGTGTTTTGAGGTAAATCAGATATCTTGTTGGTAAAATCAAGGTCTGATATTATTTTTTAAAAGTGCATCTGACTCCCTTTGCACGATGGATGGGATAAGGCTACTGGTCCCTAACATAGGCAAGCATGTTACCCCTAAGAATTGCTAAAAGTGCTGACCAAATTTGAATTTTAGTCAAACTAGGTCAACCCATACATTTATAAAAAATTTATAAGTTTCCATATATCCTATAGGGGTCTCATTTTCATCTAAACACCTTACTTATCCCTAGTCTGACTAAAATTCAAATTTGGTCAGCACTTTTATCAATTCTTAAGGGTAACATGCTTGCCTATGTTAGGGACCAGTAGCCTTATTTGGTCTAGCCTTGGTCTAAGCTCATCTCCCTTGTAATTACCTAGTCAACCAAAGTCAAAGTTGGTCAATCATGGTCAAACATGGTCAAAAGTTCAAATTGTTTTATAAATGTCATAATATGGTATTGAGATGTTTTAATGTGTTCAAAAGTCATAAAATTGTCATTTGCCATGTCTTGTGTGCAAAAAGTGTCATTTTGGCATATTTCTAACTCATTAAATGACATGTACAGACTTTCAAGGGAGAAAATTTGTCACCAAGATTGATACTAACATGGAGGAGGCTACGAGATGTTAGTTATCAGTTATTTTCAGTCCAATAAATATTTATATGCAGAAAAGGTAGTTTTCCGTTGATCTTAGGCCTTTATTGGCACTTGTACAAACTTGAGAAGTCCACTTTTAGCTAAAAATCTGGGAAAAGTGTCTCTTCATCTCCCTATGGAATTTTACATTCATAGTGTTTAGGGATCACATCAGAGGTTTCAGTTTCAACTTCTATTTTTTATTTTTTGTCCTTGCAAACTAAGGATAGTCAATTTAGAATGCTTGGTATGAGCCATAAAAGTGGATTTGGGAGGAATGCTCTTGGGGTGGAAATTAATCTAAGTCTAATTAAAATCCATGTTAGTAAGTTTGGATTCTATGTATTCTCATTTATGAACCATCACTTAGACCCTAGACAACTTTTTATGCACTTCCATTTATGAGGGGTCCATGTTTTGAGCTAGTTTTAGATTTATTTGTTTTGGTTTGATGATTTGATTATTTTAGGTGTTCTACAAGGACCTTTCATAGGTTTATTTAGTTTTATATTGTATTTTTAAGTGATTAAATGCCCAAGAATGCCTCTTATAAGCTTGTCTTTGTTTGTTGATTACTCTCACTATCTTATAACCTAGAATTTGCTTTTGTAGGACTATTGATGATGTCATGTTGATGTTGGGAGAGATATAATTATGATCCAATTGCTTAAAATAGTCTAATATACATCAAAATGCCTAATAAAGCCTTTCCTTGACTTGTTTTGGTCTTACACCACCTTCATGGTCATGCTTATATCTAGTATACACCTATAGGTGTTATTTTTAGAGTTTATAGAAGATATATAGAGGGATGGTGGGTAGGTTATGATCTTCATGAAGAAGTGTGAGATATATGATAGCTTGGTAACATGTTTGGAACTTTTGGTAGCCTTTAAAATGTTGAAGAACCACACCAAAAGTGATGATTGAGATATAGGGATTCTTTCCCTAAAAACTTGAAATAGAGTCCCTGGGTATTCTATTGATTTTATGAAATGAGGATATGAGGGATTTTGAAGGGTTAAAATATGTTCACTTTGTATCTCTTAACAAGGACAAAGAGATCTCAAGGGTTGTGAGAGAATGAACTATGTAATATAGTTAATGAGAGCTCCTAAAATGCACTTTGATGCACTAAACTTAGTTAGTGTCATCTGTAAGTTCTAACTTAAAATGCCCCTTTTCCTTGAAAGTGACAATTCCAAACATGTTTGCTTTCTTGAGGAGCATTACCAGGTATGAGAGAAAATTAGTGATTTTAATGAGGTCTAAAGTGTAACATCATGGTCAAACATCCCCTATAAGTGTGTATGACTTAGAAAAGTGCCATCTACAATAAATTATATGCATGTAGGGTGTATAAGGAATGAGTTGACATAAGTTTGTGCATCCTTTAAAATAATTAAGGTGAATAAAAGTGTGGAGGCATGTGATATGAAATTATAGAGTATGAAAAGGATTTCATAGTCACTTTGATATGGTATATAGATCCAATGACAACTACAGGTGTCCTCTCTCTTGAAAACCTTTAGCACATAGTTGACTATGAGTGTCCCAATCAAGACCTAGGCATAAAGATGGTGTTAGTATGAGGATTTAAAATTGAAATCCAAACATAATAATTGTATTGTGATTTGTTACATGAAAATTAGATCCATAAACATTTGAAACAAGCTCAGAATAGGTCATGACAACCTGCAGGTAGAGGAAGATGGGTGAATGATGGTCTTAGTCCAATAGTGACCTAAAAGATTTATATTAGGATGCTTCTAGAGAATTTGATGAAATAAACAGGTCTAAAAAACCATAATATAAGGCTTATGATCCATGTAAAATTTCTAACATTCTCTCAAGGCTTAATCTAAACATAACTATCTACAGGGATCATCAAGCAAAGTTGTCTCAGTCAACAAGGGTAAGCCTAATCCTATGTTTCTAAAGGTATATAAGGCATTTGAGAGATAAAAATAATATAATGATGTTTTAATCCACCAAAAAATTATCATTAAAGATTAATAGTCCATTTTTAATGATCATATGGCAAAACAAAGGTGTCGAAACAAGCAAAACATAGTTCATTTCCAAATACCCTACATAGTCTGTCTTTGGAAAGTCTACCTTAGAGATTGGGAAATTTAGTGTTATTGTGATTATAATTAGATGATAAATTTGGTAAATATTACACTTATAACCTATATAAAAATCTCCAATTATTTATTTTGAGGAGATAATAGGATAATATGCTTCTATTTTATCTCAGAGGCAGGGCATTTTCCCTTTGCATGAACATGCAGTTTCAAGGGAAATGTGATGAAACATGGACAAAAAGTTTTAGAGACAACTCAAGGTAGTTTTAGGAGATGAAACACACATGTTATAACATTAGATACATATCTATAAGTTTTGGAACTAGACAAGGTGGTCTAGACAAGAAGGTTTGCATGCAGACCTAGTCAAGCAAGGTGTCAGGCCTAACTTCAAATAGGGCGTCTCTTCCATTTTCAGATTTTTTAAAGAATTATAATGATTTGGATCATATTAATAGAGGCTTATATGATATTTTTAATCTATATAAAATGTTTTTAGGGCTAAAAAAAGGTTTCAACCACCAAGGTACATGAAGACCCTTTGGATAAGGTCTAGGGCTAGTCTCTAAAGGGTGGTCATTCTCATTTATAGCTCCTTATGGGATATTATAATTATTTTATTATGTAAATTGAGGTAAAAAATAGGTTTATTAACTTTAATTATGAAATAAAATCATCAAAAGCCATATATTAGCTTGAATACACTCAGACCCTTATGGAATGCAAGAAAGGAGCTCGAATGGCAACTTTGGATGCTTATAGCTACCATGATGATTTACATGGAGAGATAAATTTTTTGGGTATGATGGATAGGGTCCTTAAGAGGCCATAAGTATCATTTTTTTAGAGTTCTAATGTCTTTTCTTTATGAACAAATGTTAAGACTAGAAATGGTAAGAAACCCTTCCAAACCCTCCTTAAGGACCCGATTAAAAGGATGGAGAAAATAGAGAAACCAGATGGGGTGGAAATGCCATTAAAATTTTTAAACTTGTATAATAATCTACTATTCTCCCTCAAATTCTAATTTTTTGTATGGATCTATATGGATGGGGCTAGAATAGGGATTTATTTGACATTTTGATGTGTTTTTATGTGTGAAAGGGTCTCATATGATCAAATCACTTTTAATATGTAGATTAAGACTTGTTATAAGTCTTAGTAGACATTTTATGAAGTTTATAAACTAATAATTCTATCTTATATCTCTCTCATTTCATCCAGTCTAGTGGGTAGATAGTGATCACTTAGTGAAAAAGGGTGAAACTCTATTTGGGAAGCCTTTTAAGGCTTATTTGATGAAAATAATGACTTAGAAACTCTTTAAAATTGTATTTACCCATATTTCATGGATAAAATTTTATAATTGGAAAGTTTTTGGGTTCCAAGTGTGAGAGGTGCATGTGAAAGAACTTTTTTGTAACTATTTGAGATGATTATGCATGGCTAGAAGAATAAGAATGATCAAGGACTAATCCAATGCATATGAGGGATTGTTTTTAACCCTTCCAACTCATATCCATCATCATACCTGAAATTATGTAGTAATGAGGTAGTTTTGTGAAGGAAAATGATGAAGGCAGCTTCTCATGCAAGCACAAGGGAATCTATGCCACATGTGGAAGAGTTGAACAAGTTTGAGGGAAATTTATCCTTGATTCAATTTATAACCTATCTTATGCATGATTATATGACTATTTTAACTCCTTATAATTGCTTTACAAGTGTTTATATGACTCTAGAGATTTTATTTCTCTCTCTTCTCTCACAATTTCTATAAATTTTAGCCTTTTTGGCTATTGTATGGTTCTGTCCACCTAGGTATGGTGAAGCCATACCAAATTTTTACCTTGATGTAATAAATATAGTTTTTTTTACCTCATTTAAGATTTCACTAAGTGCATACAATGGTTGTTGGTCTTGTGAAAGTGTGGTTTTGCTTACCTTTACATGTTACTCTCCCTAGTGCTTTGTGTGGTTTTGAGATCTCTTTTTTGTAGGTCAACAAGAAGTTTTTAATGTTGATTGTAGGTATAGTGAGTAGTATATTCAATAGTGTTTGTATAAGGTTTATTGTCTAATTCCTCCTAGCCTAGGCTCTCTTCAAGACCCCATGCTTAAAACATTGATGTGAGAGAGAAGATTGTCATTAGATGAAGTGCATGTGCAGACTTATTCTTGGTTCCAAGTGCATGTTAAATGGTGTGATTAGAAAACTTACTTTATGTATCACCTCCCATAGTTTATATTTACTTTCAGCTATTCTTATCCCTTTTCACCCCCTGAAGAGTTAGTATTAAGATTGATTAAAGTGGTACATCAAGGGTATCTAGCTCCAAATCTAGAGATCCAATTCAAAATTGGGTCACCCATAGCCCTGAGGTGGTTCCATTGTGCCACTTAAAAGAAGAGAGACTTGTCATCTCCTCAAGAGGTGAAAGTTCAAGTGACAAAAATAACCACTTATAAATACATCAATAAGTGACAACCTTTTTATTCTAAAACTCACTCAAGTACATGTGTGAATCATATTTGATATAAAACTACATATAGATAAGTATTGAATATACTAAGCACAATTAAATTGATGCAAATGAGCTACACATATCATGCATAGGTCATACTTATTAGAGATATTAATATATTTTTGAATATATGAAACTAAAAAAACAACATAATAACAAATTAATCCCTTAATATCCTTAGCATAAATAGGTCATGTATCAAATAAATGAATGTTGACCTCTCATGAATGGAAAGCATCATGCCATTATGAATGATCTGATCTCAACTTGGAATCTAAAAATTGATTTGAATATGTAACAAAAGCACCACTACTATGATGATGATATGTAGAATCCTATGTATGTGTGTATGAAAAATAATTACCTCATAATTTGGTATTAAATTTTCTTATTTATCTTATGCAATATGTACCAAATCATTTTCCTCTTATCATTCCATTTGTTGTATTTGTTTGTATACTAGTTGAAGTTATTCTTTATTTTTTTTGTTCTTGATTTAAAGAGGTTCCATACTCTCTTAAAACTATAATGATTAAACTTTAATGTTCAAATGTTGCATGGTTATGATATTTACCCATTTATCTCAATTGAAATCATATATTATCTTCCTAATTCAATGCCTTATTAAGCCAAACTAGAACATACATGAATACCACTAAACATGTTTTTGGACCAACTATGAAAGGTAGCTCAATGGATCTTATAAATGATTTAAATACAATAGTCTTACTAAAATTTTCCTTATCTTATCTAAGAAATTATAAGAGTGTTATGCTACAAACATTAATTTTAATTTTTTTATTAATCATAACATTGGTTATTGCTTGCCATATATGAAGGGGTTAATAATCAAAGTCTCTAGAAATGATGAGCACTTTTTAGTTGAATTGTTTGAAACCAAATTTGTAACATTGGATTTTTTAGGTATTTGTTACTTTTTAACATCTTTTATTAGAGATCCTTGATTAAAGATACTTTATTTCTTATGTTGCACTTGTTTTTGCAAATTCTATTTTTGCTCTTTTTGTAACATTATCTTTGCAATAATTTACTTTTGTAATTTCTATTATTCATCTTGTTTCTTTTATAATCTTACTTTCTCTAATTTTTCCTCATGAATATTTTATTTCTCTAAATTATCCTTATATATATATATACTTTTTGACTTTGTTACTTTTGTGCTAATTCAAAATTTTCCACTTGTCCTACTTGCACTTGTTCCTTAGGATATGAAATCATAATGTGATTGTGTTACTTTATTTATGTATCTATTATAGGATCACCACTATCAATGATATTTTGTATTTTCAAACATCTATCTATATGATGCCCATGGATAATATGATATGCAAAATAATATTTTGATCTTTTCAAATGATGTATATGAGGTAGTTTGATCAATTTAGTGGGAAAAATTTATATTAAAATGTAATTTGAATTTTGATTAGCCTTTTATATAATTTTAAAAGTATTAATTGTATATGCATTATATTTTAACTTCCAATTTTGATATGAATTCTTGTTAGGCATAAAATTCTTAGGTGAAGATAAAAAATCATGATTAAGACTAACATATTATGAATTCTCTATATATGTGAGATGATTTTCCTATTATGTGATCTTTGAACTGAAATATTGATTTTTATGATTAGATATGCATACAAACACCATCAAGAAGAGATGTGGGATGCAGATGGGGATGAGGAAGGAGATGTTGGTTACCTTCATTTTTACCTATAGGGTGGGATAATCTACCTCTTGGAATAGTGATATTATGGACTTAGTTAGAGGGAAAGTATCTATCACCATCTTGGGGAGGGCTGATAGAATTGACATAGATGGTGTATTGTGATTAAGTGTAACATTAATTTTATTATGTTCAGAGGCATTCAAGAATGGTATCAAGGAATGAAATATCATTTTGTGAATGTGTACATAAAAAATAAAATAGAGTAGGCATAATAAAAAACAAAACATAAAAAAATATTACTTAAATACAACCGACATAAAAAAAACATAAAGTTAAAACATATAAATATAAAATAAAATCTAAACAAAAAAATCCTATAAAATAAACTAACTAAAAAAATGAGAGAAATAAAAGAAAAAGCATAGGAAGAAACAAAAGATAAATAAAAACTTGAGGTATGTATTTATTTAACTACTCACCAAGTCTGAAATTAGAATGGATAGTCCCTTGTGATCCAATCTAAAATTTTACACCTAAAATAGGCTATGTAGGTAAAAAATACCATTTAAATCATGATTATTCAATTAAAATAAATAAATCATAGATTTGAATCATTGTATTAATATTGTGAGTCTCTACTCAGAGTCCCAAGTGGATCCAGAAGTGGTGAGTTTTTCCACCTCAAATCAATTGACTTGGTATACTCACTACAATTTGGAAGTATTTAGATAAATTTGGTTCAAATAAAAATTTAACATTTTATAAGATGGAAAATTATACATAAACATTGAACTCAAAACAAACTCCTCTTCCATGACTATAGATGGACTACTCTATTTATCTTTCACAAAAAATTGTTGATCTTAGACTCTGTGTATGTTAAAGCTTAAAATATGTTGCAATGATTTCAAAAGTGACATGTGATAAATATAGTAAGTAAAAAAAAGGGATAATTACTTAGATATTTTTATTTAATATCCAAATATTATTGTATGCTGATAGTGTAAGATAAACTAAATCAAACCTATGATTTGTCTAGTTTGGGAATTGTGTTTCAGTCTACACTAGGTTGTTCCATTAGATCTAAGAAAATATCAACTATTAATATTGACTTGTAGTGGTTAATAGTTGTACAATATATAATTTAATTAATAAATTATTTAAAATTATTTTCATTTACATCCTTACCTTTATTTTTCAATTTGATATTTAGATAAGCCACAACCTCTAAGGAAGCCTTCAATGTCACATAATTACTATGCATATCTCTAAGAATCCCTATTATGTCCCTAATCATCCTTATTCAATATATATTTCATGTAAATCAATAATTTAGTTATCAAAAACATTCTAAATATTCGACTATAAAATCAAATCAAGGCTCACACTTGAGACCCTTGACTATTTAGTCTAGCACTCTCTTATAAAGGCAATTTTAAAACATACATCTATTCAACAAAGAGCGCCACTACAATTCTATTTTAGTATTATAGTCATTGGCTAAGTTAACATTATTTTATTTTAGGTTGAGTACATTCATTTTATCAAAATTATAATCAAATTTTATAATTTCATCCATATGATCTTCCATAAAGGTAGAACTACATTGGCCTGAAGTCCACCTGGACTATGTAGGTACCACTTAGTCAACAAGGGTTTTTTAGGACAGCTTGGCCATATCCAGCTTCACCATTTTTCCCTTTATTTTATTTGATATTATTATTTTTACTTATTTATGCTGGGGTTTTTATATTACATACCATACATGTATCCAAATGTGCTCAAAAAATAATTAGATAACATATAGACAGGAGTGAACATGCCTAGATTTATAGATCTAACATATAGTCTTCTGGGACAAAGCCACAATATAAAATAATGATGCACTATGACCTTTTTTGCCTTATACATCCTTGTACAAAAATATAGAGAGTCATTGTTTTCAATTAAATTCATGTTTTCAAGTTCTTATAGATAGTTACATATAGTCATAGTCGATGAATGGATAACATAGTTTGAAATAAATTAGTTTGCAAGGGCATCTCTCTCTAACCCTATCCCTAATTTTTATTGTCAGGAAATTAATAATTATTTAAATTTTGTACATCTATGTACTTAATATTTTTTTATATTATTTGACTTCCTAGATCAGACTTCAATAGTTTACATTTACAACTAGAGTTAATTTTTTATTCTAATTAATTATAGTTTAAAATTTTGGTGAACCTGCATTTTATTTGAACATTTCTTATTGATTATTGATTTTTTTCCTAGGGTTTTATTTTAATTATTTAAATTAATGACACTAAAATAATATATTTCTCAACCTTGGATACTATCTATAACATAATGACTCAAATTTTTTAACCTTGGACTAATATGACACTGATTATTTTTACCTTGTCACCTTAAATAAATATCAAAATAGAGGCTCTTTCTTTTGAATTTAGGTTGAATTATGTTGTCTCCTAAACACACAAATCTTTCACTTTTTCTTTTAAATTCTTTCTATTAATTAATTATGTTACTTTTATTTATATTTCATGTTTATAATGCATATTTCTAGATTAACAGGTACTCTTTTTTTGTATATGGATTTCCATTTGGTTTTTTTATAATAGAAAGTCACGATGAAAATTAAATTTACATTGAAACTAGTAATGATAGTACTAATGAGGAATATGATTATGAGAAAGAAACACACCTTGATATAAATGAGATTAATGAAGTCGATTAAGAACAAGTAAAAAAATTATCTAGATTTCATCAAGCTCTCCAAAAATACCCTCATGAGGTGAATAACATCATCTACATACTTCTTGAATATAAAGTTGAGCATCAAGACTAATTTAACTTCCTCCTCTCAATTTTTTCCATTTAGCATTATGGAATCCTCTACTTGTAATTTTTTTACTTACAACATTTAAAAAATGTCTATTTCTACACCCTTAGTCACTTTTACACCTTTATCCCTTAACTTAGAAACATTTGACAATTTCCCTCAATTATCCATGTCTATGCATAGTCATAATACCTACACTCCTCCCATAACTATAGCCAGTGATTCTCTTAAGGAATCCCTTCTTATATTTCAAGCCAAACTAGATACTATTGATAAAACCATCTCTCATGCTATCCCTTCTTTCGATTATATTACATTATTGCACAACCATTTTTTTGCTCAAATTATAACCTATCCTCTCCCAAATGTCTTTGTGGATCCTAAAATTAATTTCTATGAAGGTAAAGGTGACCCTAAACAACATTTGGGTTCTTTACATGTAGCTTATCTATATTATGTGTATCATGATAGATTTTTAACTAATATCTTTCCATGCAATCTCAAATATTATGCTCTTATATGGTTATATGATCTTCTTATTTAATTAGTTACAAATTTTAATCATTTGGAAAATAAAAAATTGGCACATTTTTCTATCAATATTGGTGAAAAATTATTCTATGCTCAATTTAAAAGATCAAACAAGGTCCAAATGAAATACTTAGTGAGTATGTTATAAGATACAAGATTATTCTTGCTAAAATGATAAATCAAATGGCTAATAATGAGATTAAAGACATTATTAACTCAAAGTTTTCTTAATACTCTTTTGGATTATATCATGTTTGATAAGTTCACATCCTTTGATGAATTAAAGAGCACGAGGTTAAATTGATTACATTTAATAAGCTCAAGTAGAGCTCTAATGATCCTTTTACTTCAACAATCAAATTTGAAAGTAATCATAATTTTAAAAGCAAAGCTAATGATAAAAAATATGAGGCTAAAGTTATAGTAATTTTTATACCACAACCACCACTTAAGCCTTAAATACAAGATCCACCAAGGAGGAAATTCTCAAGGATACCTTTACCCCCTCATGTGTTATTATAAAAACTTATTGAATTTCATATTATTTCACTTCCTCAACCATTGAAAATAGATCCATATAGACCTAAATCTATAATTTTTTTATGGGAATGAATTTTGTGATTACCATAAACATTTTGGAAATTTTACTAACAAATGTATGAATTTCAAGAACAAAATCAAAGACATCATTGATTATAATATAATTGACATTGGTACACCTATTGAAGAGGCTAGGCCACAAGAAAATGACAATGTAAAGCTACAAATGTATAAACACAAGCTAATAAGAAAAAATATAAAGTAATTTATGCATATAATTATCATCCTCCTCTATATTCATATGGACATCCACTTGATAGTATCATTGGTATAGTTACACAAAAGCTAACATCACACCCATATATTACATTTGATAATTTTCAAATTGTTGATGATGATTATAATAGACATGCATTATTCATTAGAGAATATGTTGGTGTGCAAATGATTCATAGTGTCAGATAGACAATAGATAAAATGAAAATCTATTCACCATAACACTTCTATATTATCTTGGCTATAAGGACAAAGATTTACAACATACATCTAGAGTTGTGAAAGAATTTGATGGTCGTAAACAAGATACTCTTTGACATATATTATTGTGTCTACAAGTGGGACCTCTCATATTTCACACTCCTTTATTATTATTACAAAACATGTGTCTTTGATATGTTGTTAAGGAGACCTAGGTTACAAAAAATTAGATCAGTTGCTTATATAGTTCAAAAATGTCTAAAGTGTATTCATGATAATCAAGTGGTTAAAATTTTAGGCATTCAATATAAATATCTTATGGAACCATGGGTACATACACCTATTCCAAAATAGTTGGTTGGAATAGTTATTGAGAAAGTTGGTAATGAATTAGTTTATACAACTACTCAAGATCATGATTTACATTCAACAAAGCATATCTTAGAATTAGTTTTTGCACCTACTTATGAGCATGAGTATATTTTAGTTTCTTTAAATATTTATCATCATGAAGATATTTAAATTTATCCATATATTCTTGAGAATAATATGATTACATATGAGAATTATGATTTGGATAGAAAGAGAATGATAGATACTCCTAAGCATACAATGACACATACTATATTATGTTTATCTAACATAGTACCAACATGTTTTTTATAAGGTTCCTACATAGGTCTAAGTTATTACATCATCTCATCATATGCATGAGGATATAGGTTTAGAAAAATATATGGCCAATGATTTGGAGGGTTATTTCACAACAAATGGCTCTTCATATTCATAAACCTATACATAAGATATTTCTCCTTCCTATTAATGAGTTGGATACAATATGAAAATTCTAATGATGATATCATTGGTTGGAACAATGATTTGGATGAGGACCTTGATTATCTTCCTTTCCTAGTACCTATTTGTACTTAGACTATTTGATCATTACTTAGACTATTTGATTGGGATGAGGACCTTGTCTCATTTTTCCTATGCACCTACTCCATTCCTTCTTATATCCTTTTGCTCTATTATCATTGTGAGGGAATCACAATTTCTTGATATTTTACTTGTTTTGTTTTCACATTTTATTGATGGTTATTATACTCCCCCTCTTCTTATTCCTTTTAAACATCTTTTTTTTTTAATCTTACAAAAAATTTAAATTTAATTTATGCATGATTTATTTTCCAAAAATACAAAACCATTCATATATGCTAAAAAGTACTAAAAATTCAAAATATTTATAAAAAATCAAATCTAGGACTTTTAGGCATACATTCATGTTGTTATATTATCTCTTTTCATATTTCATCTATTGTATTTTTTTATATACAACATATTTTATTAAATTTTTCAATACATAATACTTCTCACAAGGTATCTAAGTGTGCAACAAGACACATTTATACCAAAAAAAAATATATAAATACACAAAAGAATTTGTCTTGACTAAAAAACCTTGCATATAGTCAATTAGGATAATAACACATTGCATCCATGTCGCATACAATGTTCTTATCCTTGTGTATTTTTCAATTTTGTTTCCAATTAAGACACAATCATAGGGACTTCTTATACAAATTTTGATCATAAAGAAGAAATCAAACTCATACATCATTAAAATTTAAATATTAAGGAATAATATTCCATGGTTTATATATTGGGCTAGCTTTCTACTAGATAAATTTTCTTAGTTTGCAATATCTCCTTGTTTTATATGATCAATCATATAGGTTTTATTCATTCAAAACCTTATTTTCCATGTTGAGATAAAATGAAAATATATGTTTATTTTTCATTCATAATTTACATGTCCCATGATGAATATGTTATTTTATAAACATGAAAATAGATACACGTGTTATAAAAATTTCACTTTTAGTTTTTATATGCTTCTTTTAGATGCTTGTTTCCTTATATATCATTCTTAAATTTGTTTTCTTCTTGTATGTGACCCTTGGCCTTATGTATGTTTAACATACACCCTCTTTCTTGTATATAATAATCATGCCTTGTGTGTTGGCCCTTATCCTCCTATATTTGTGAAAAATTTACATGTCCCTTGTATTCATGATTTGGGACTTATGCGTGGCATTTATGAAAACTTTTTATCTCTATGAAATGTATTACATGTCCCTTATATGTGGAATTTATGCTTTTTTATGTGACTTTGTTTACATGTTTGCTACTTTATACTATTATTCCATGATTTATATCATGCACTAATAAGTACCTAATTATATACATCTATGGTTCCATGATACATATCATGTACATACTAATTTTTTGCTTCAATGCTTCATCTATCAAATAAAATGCATACTATACATATACAAAACTTTCAAGTTATTAACATAGTTCATAAACTAATTCAATGATATATTCAATTAAATTCATGAAATATGTCTATAAAAAATTAAGATAGATCTAAAAATTATCTGATTTATTGAATCTAAGATTGGATAATTTAATCAATTAACATTTATTTCAATACTATTTATATCAGGGGCATTACCAAGTTAGATCTGCTAAACCTATATAAGGGATAACTTATTACATAACAATAAAAGAGAGGGTTAAAAAGCCTCTATGAAAATAAAAATATGTAATAACCATACCTAAGTCTACATACATGAAATAAAAATAATTTAGTGCTCACTAAAACTTATGGCACAAAGGGTATAGTTAAACAAACAAAACAAATCCAGAGATTATGGTAGGAAAATGGGGGCATAGATCACCTAAAGTGGAAGATGGAAAGTAAAGAAGACCCTAAAGATATACTAAATTTAATTATAGAGTTAATATAATAAAATATTTATACATTCAACATATATTACTTTATACATTATCTATCTATCAAATGAAATAACAAGAGTTAGGAATACTTACCTTTAGAAAAACCTATCAAGTCTCAATCTCTCCCTTGGCCAATGGTGATTTGAAATATATTTTTATTTATTTTTAAGGATAAAAATATATAAATAATATGTATGCTAAAACACACCTAATTTACATCCAAGACACCACACAAGACAAGTTATCTTCCCTCCAAAGTAAACCCTAAGCAATGGCTTCTTAAAATGTAGATTTAGAAGAATTGAAATTATTAATGATGCAAAAATGAATGTTCCTCCCTATTGGATTGAAATGAGCCTTTTAGTTATACAAATTTATGAGTCTTAACCCTTTTTAAATTTTATATGATGAGGTCGGCCAACATAACCCACTATAAAGGAAAAATTTATCGTTAGGTATCGAATAAGGTCAACCTAGCTGACCTAGTTATATAACATGTTATTTAACTTTTATAATAGGGTAAAATTAAGATGAAATAGTAGGAAAAGAGACTGTTTAATTATTTAGGGTATATTTTAAAGTATAATTACTTATGCAAGTGGATAAACAAGGTTTAAATTTCTTGGGAAGTTGGATAAGTAGTATTTATAATGGGTTTAGGTAATGATATATTTGAATAAAAATATTGAGAAGAAAAAATGGTTTGCCCATAAATTTAATGATGAAACCTTTAATTAATTCACTTTGAGATATTGAAACTCAATAAGTTATTATAATAGAGAAATCATTAATAACTGATAAAGTTTAAAAATATTATATGTATATATATGCCCCACTCAAAGCTCATCATGTGTCATGAAGCTATAACATGGGATGGTGTTTCTAGAAGGAACATAGTAATGCACAACATCGATCTAATAAATTGTAGTAAAATTTGGTATTTGAAACTAAAATGATAGTAGGGAAATTTTGGAAATAATTTAACATATCATAGACATACCTTGACTTAACTTTATTTTTGAATGGTTTTCTACTGTATTTGTAGTCTTGATCATGGAGGGTGCAATAAATACTTTGGAAAAACCGTAAGGATACAAGGATAAAGATAAAAAAACAAATAGTTGTAGAAAAAATCAAAGTAAATGAAAACTTTCATAAATGGATAATTCACTTATAAAATTGGTAAAATGGGAAGACTAAGGCTAAGTTAGGACCAAAATACCAAATAAAGTGAATGAAATGAGAGTAAATCGAGTAACCAAAAATACAAAGCTAATAAATGATTGATAAACCCAATAATTTCACCTTAAATAAGAAAAGTAACAATACATATCAAACCAAAGACACATGAAACTGAAATAATATAACCAACATTGATGTAAGAGAAGTAAAAATCCATACTCAAATAGAGATGGAAAAATAATAGGAAATGTAAACAACATTAAGGAAAGAGAAGTAATAATCCATAACCAATCAAAAATGAAAAAATTGAGATTACTTTAAAAGGAATAGAATGAGATGATCCATAAAAATGTAAATAAGAAAACTCAAAGCCATAGCTATAAGCAAGTTAAATTTGATAAGGATAAGGCAATGATAAATGAAGGATATCATAAGCAATCAAAGATTTAGTTTCTATTCAAATAATAGATGAACTAAAACAATCATGTTTTATACATGTTTAAATGAGATGAAGAATAGGGAATAAATAATTTGGGAAAATATTTAGAAATAAAATTTCTTATCAAGGGGTAAAATGAAATGGGTGGGGGGGGGGGGGAATAAGGCAACACTAAAGTGAATGATATTTATAAAAAATAAGACACTCAAATCAAATTGGAAAAATAAAAAGATATTAAACATTAAGGACTCTAGATAAATCACCTCATCCACACAAGTTTGGGTTAATGTGTGAAGTATAAGTATCATCCCATTAAGGCTATATATGTAGGAAAAATTAGAATGGACCTACCTTCCCAAAACATGTTCCTTATTCCTCAGGACCCATTTTAGAGTTATTGGTCTAATATGAAGATTGGGTACTTATGTGATAAATTAGGTGGCATGATAAATATATTTTTGAAATTATGAGATCTTATAGCCCAATATACTGGTTGACCACACCCCAATGGACCTCAACTCTATTGTGAGGCCATTTTTTGAGTTTGAGCTTCAACCGAGATAGGAGATGTGCTTGATAATAATAATAGATTTTGTTGTGTTTATACTTTTTAAATATAATTTTTTCCCTTTTGATCATTAAATTTTTTGTTAATGATTTGGATTTTAATTTTGATGGCTTTTTTTTAATTCCTCCTCCATACAAGTTCCAAAAATAAAACATGGGTGTTAAAAATGACTATCACTAGAGAATTTATACTTGGTGGCTAGAAAATAGAACATATAAAGTATGATGTCTAAGAATATCATAATTTCATGTCAGATAAGAGTGAAATATCCAAAATTACCTTTGTGTAACCATAGTTAATTAGAATAAGGGAAAGGATGGAAGTGAACATGTAATAATGAGCTACCTCAACTCGCAAAAAAAAGTGTAGTGTGAACATGGTACAATGACAAGTAAGTATGAATCAACATCATAAGGATTAGTGTAGATGAGTGGAAAAATGAAAATAGATTATTAGAGTTGTTATAATAAAATAATATGACTAAATTTAATAGTACAAAGACACAACTCTCAAACTTTACCTTATTTTTTAGGGAAGACACTTAGCCAAGGTTATAGACAAAATTAATTTAGAAAATGAATGTTTGTGAGAAATATTTGGTCCTATCTAAGGTCCTATAATGAAAATCATAAAATCAAACCAAAGAGGTGTAAAAAGTGAGGGTGTTTATAATAAATAAGGGTATTTCATGAGGAAGGCTTAGTCCCATATGAGGTCTTACATTGAAACTCACAATATAAAAACTGATGACTTGTATAAAGTAAAATTCTATAAATTAATGACTCATAAGGGACTTGAAAGATGATTGATGAAATTAAAAATAAGTATAAAAATATTCATGAGGATGGTCAGGTCTTATCCATGGTCTTATGATGAAACTCATGAATTAATGTATAAATTAAGGAATGTAGATAGACCAAAGGACCAATGGTAAGAACTAAGGATATTGAAATTAATGCAATGTTATACTTTGGGAAGCTTTGAAAAACATGAAATAAGTGTTAGAACCATTGCATATAGAAATATATGAAAGATAACAACAATATTAGAAATAATATGTTTGAGCATTATTGGGTTATTTTAAAATATGTCCATTAATTTTTAATATGTAGGTACTAGGATCAAGAATGTCTTTGAAAAAATAAGGGCCCTATCATTTTTGGCATACATTCCTTATTTATCATGGGTATAATATAATTTAAAAATTAAATCACTAATACTGAAGTTATGAAATTTTACCTTTTTGTTATGTTGTTTGGAAATGTGAGATTTGTATTAATGATTATGTTATAAATTACCCATTGAATGTTCATCGTGAAGGTCTAAATCATGTAGAATAGTATTACCAAGTTTTTCATTGGGGATAATGCCATGAAGAAAAATTCATAAGGAAGGTAATCCAAATTCTAAAGGTAAGATATATTTAGAGACTTATACTAAGGAAAAGGGGGTTGCCCTAGTAGTAGTATAAATGCTAGTGTGGTAAGCCTAGAGTGTGGAATGAAGTTTGAGATGCCAATCAAAATGAGTATCTCGAATTGTATTTTATAATATTTTATTAATAATTTTGTGAGTGGCCCTTACTTGGAAATTCTATTGAGGATGATATTATGTGGAAAATTTTTGTATTATTTTTAATTTAGAACATAATTATTTCATATCCTTGTTCTTAGAATATCACATTTGTTGAATTAACCAAAGAGAGGTAACATTAATACCTAATACTTCATCAACTAATGCTTTTATAATTAGAGTGTTATTGGTGTTGATTTTTATAAAGAGATGTGTATTATCCACGTTAAATATAATTTCATCATTTATCATCTCTTGTTTTATAAATTTTATGGAGGGTTTGGTAGAAGAAATTATTTCTATAACATGCACTTTGACAAGTTTAGAAACATCAAGAGGTAGTTTGAATTCATTATATTAGGGTTATTATATGTTTTATAGTTTTTGCATATTAAATTTTTAATGATAAGGTGAAGTTTTTACTAATTCCATGAGGGAAATTTTACAAGGTATATAATTAAGTTCACCAAAGAAATTCCAATGAGGTTTAGAATAAGAGTAAGTATAAATATTAGGTTGATTACGAGGGGTAATTTTGGAAGTATCTAAGGATCCAATGGTGGAGATGGATCCTCGCTAGTGGAAGGTTCAAATTATATTGGTTTTGAAGTGGTAGTGTCTTTAAGTAGTTGATCATTAGTATATGGTTTCTTATGTTTGGTAATATGATATTTATGAATAGGTTTGTTATGATAATTGAATTTAATTACATTCACATATTGTGAATTAGTATAATATTAGTCATAATCAACATCAATGGCACAAATATTTTAATTAGAGTGTTGTGCATTGGGATCTCATAAAGATCTGTGATATTTTGAAGTTTAAGGTTTGGCAAAGTTTCTCTTTTGAGAATCTTTTAGATAGTAAAGATGACATAGTTTGATCATGGCATCATGGTAAAGACATATCCTAACATGAAATAAACCATGAATTATATAATTCATGACATGTCTCATGAGAATGAATAAGGTTGGGATGGAGCCAACAAAATTTATTTGGGTCATACCATGATGTGGGGGTAGTATTGTTATAAATGAAAGGTTTAGATGAAGATAATAGTTTCTTCATTTCTGACACCATCAAGGGTGAGTGGGAAGGAAGTTAAGTATTTATTTTGAGAACTCCCAATTTTATTGGAGGGAATTTAGATTGATAATTTTTGATAGTGATTGTGTTAGTGGATTTTATAAATATTCCTTGATTGAGTTATGTAATGGTTAAAATTGATTCATAAGAAAATATTTTTGTTTAGCTTGATCAAGAGCCTCTTCTAAATATTGAGGAGAAAAGATTAAAACTTTGTATTGAAGAGAATATTTTAAGTCAATAATAAATAATTTAAAGATATTTTCATACTCATGTTATGATCTACCTTGTGACCTAGTGATTTCCATATTTTGATAAAAGTATGAGTAGATTAAGTACGTAATTGCTTAGCATTAATGAAGTGAATAAGAATTTTTTCAAGAAGATCATTTTGTTGAAAATATTTAACTAGAGCATTTATGACATGTTATAGTTATCATATGGAATATTAGGGAAGTTGATTATACCAAAACATCTCCCATAAGATTTTTGACAAGAATTTTATGGTAGAAAAATTGTTGGTTTTGATCCAATCCTTATTGAGATTAAAAAATGATTAAAGGAAAATATCAAGGTCTTTAGTTCCATCATACTTAATGATTGAATAGATATTTAAAATATATATGGACATGATTAATGGAGCTAAAGGTTAATTTTGGAGATGTTGAAGTATTTTATTATGTATGATAGGTCAACAAATGATATTCCCATTAGCATTTCTAATAGGAGGAGGAACAAGATTTTGATTATCCTTAGGCATGACAATAGGGGGTTGAATTTCCATTTTTAAGATATGGTTTTGCATTTGGATCATTTTGGAATTTTTAGTTTTTTTCATAATATTAATTTATTGAACCATATGAGCTAGAATTTGAGTTGTATACATAGTTGTATTTGGATTGCTAATGGTATAAGGTGGAATGCTATTATTGGTAGGAGGGGTAGTCCCTATATTAGTGGTGGGAGGGTTAATGATAAGATGCTTTTTTATGTTGGTATTAATTACACCAATGGTGAGATAGGGAAGATTAGATAGGGTAACATATAGTGTAAGATCATCTAGATAATAATTTTGAGTAATGTGAACCATGTTGCATTTCATTAATCTAGATGATGGTTAGGATTAGTTTTGTTATGAGGGACTATCCTCTTGGGTAGCTATGGTAGGTAAGAAAGAAGCATCAATGTAAATTTATAATTAGTTAGGACTATCAAGGAATATATGAATAGGTGATTTCATGATGTTAATCAGTGTGGGAAGATAAAAAACAAGCTAAAAGGCTATGAGAGGGAAATAGTTGATAAAGTAAACTAAGTCAACCAGGTTCTATAAAATCAACCAACTCACTATAGTGTATTTCATTAGAATTGAAAAATTGAACTAGGTCAACCAAGACATAAAGCATTAATCAAGTTGAACAAGTGTAATTTGTGGAAATATAAAATAATAGATAAAAATTAGACTAGGTCAACTAAGACCTACAAGGCAACTGGGTCAATCTAGTGTAATTTCAAGAAATATGGAATCGTACTAAAAATTTGACTAGGATGGTCATGATCTATAGGGTTGAATAATTTGATCTAGTGTAATTTTGGGAAATCTAAAACAATAGATAAAAATTAGACTAGGTCAACCAAGACTTATAGGGTTAACTAGGTCGATCTAGTGTAATTTATATAAATATGAAAAGGTTTAGAGACCAACTAGGTCTAGCTAGTAGACTTAATTGGGAAGACAAAAAATAAAAAAGTGTTAAAAGTCTACCAAGTTGATCTAGTTGACATAGTTGTATAAGAAAAAAATAAACAAGAGTGTTGAAATCCTACTAAGTTGAGCTGGTTGTCTTAGTTGTACATGCAAAAAAAATAGAGTGTTGAAAGTCTACTACGTCTATCTAATCAACTTAGTTGTATATGTAGTATAGATAAAGTTAAACTACATTAGACTAGTTGACTTAGATGAATATGGAAAAAACATCAATAATAGTTCAAAACAAATACAAAAGATTGAGATGAGCATGATCAACTGATTTTGTTCACACATAGTCAACTAGGTAAATGTTGGCCAATCTAGTTGAGATACACAACATAGAATTATATCAACACTGGTTAATATAGTCTATAATATAATAGAAGATAACAAGAAATAAGAAAAAAAAACTAATTTTATAAATACTAATATTAAATAATTATATGAAAATAAGATTAGAAAGTTATACTAAAATGTTTTGATTGATTTGTAGGCTCCCACAAATACTTTTTATCTATTGGATAATGACATCCTAATGTTTTAGACTGTTAAATATGGAGTAAGTATCATTAACAAAACCTACTAAACTCAATTTCAAGGGTAAGATATAAGTAAATTATTGACACTAACTTTTAACCAATGCACTAAAATATCAAATGAATGGATGGATTCCTAAGGTTCATTTCAAAGGGAGATCCTAGGCATTTATAAAATACTATGAGGTACATGGAAACTAAAAATCATGTTAAGCTCTGTACTATGATATGAGTCTTTAGGAAATCCCTTTACACAATGATATATGAAAAAATAGATAAGGACCATAAACAGAGTATCGCATAACCCTTCATGATGTTAGCTAAGTAGTTTTAAAACTACTGATACATAGTTTTGAGGGAAATAAAGACAAAGAGAAAATAAAGGTAGAAATCAAGTATCAAAAACCAATTTAGAGTTTCATAAAGTAAATAAACATGTAGCTAACTATTTTCAAAGCAAAATTGAGATTAATTACTATGAAAGAAAAGTGAATTGCCTTGACTATGCTAAAAAATAAATACACAAAATGAGGTTGGCCATGCTGATCTAGTTGGAAAATAGAACATAATAAAGGTGGGTAGGCCAATATAGTCTATTGTGAAAACATGCCAAAAATATTTTTTTTTGACTAGGTTGAATTAGTTTATTTGGAAAAGTATATAGACACTAAACTAAGTCATCCAGGTCAAGTTAATTGATTATGTGATACAATTTTGTAAAATTAAAAAAATATGGTAAAAATAAAGTATAAATTGAAATGTTGAATAATTTTTATGAAAGATAGAAATGAAAAATTGAGGTAGTTAAAAAAATGGAAGTGTAAAGCTTGTTTATATTGAACCTTACCAATAGAATTAGGTTGACTAGGTTAAATTAGTTGGTTGATCAAGAGTGTCAGATATCTGACTATTGATTGTATTATCTAGGCTTGATTGAGTCTTGTAGATAGAAAAATATGAAAATACACAAAGGTTAAACAAGTAAATTAGAGATACTTAGTTTATAAAATTATACAAACTAGAAGTAGTAAAATGAAACTAGGTTGACCAATGTGATCTAGTTTACTGAAAAAATTAGAAGTGAAGACCACCAAAATGAACTAGGTTCAACAACTCAACTTAGTTTACTATAAGTGAAAATTTTGAGAATAATAAAAATGACAATGAGTGTGACCTAATTGACTAGAGATGAAACCCTAAAAATAAAAGACAAAATTAGATTGACCAGCATGACCTAGTTGAATGTAGATATTGGATATACAAACATATAAAATGACTAAGTTGACCAACATGAGTTAATTGAGTGCAAAAGTAAACCTACAAGCAGAGTTGAGTGTGAAAATAAACTTGAAAACATAGAATAGAACTAGGTTGACCAGTTTGACCTAGTTGATTATGGATCCTAAATATGCAAATAGAGAAAATGACTAGGTTGACCAACATGACTTAGTTGAGTGCATAAGGAAACCTACAAGCATAGGAAAAAATTGGGTCAACCAATACAACCTAGTTGACTATGGAACTTGAATCTTCAAACAAAGGTTAATATTAGATTGACCAGTGTGATTTAGTTAACTTTAAATAAAAAATTAAAAATATAACATGTTAGATTAATGTTGGGTTAACTAGAATATATGAAAAAATAAACATATATATACAACTTATCTAGCTTAGTGAATCTAAGATTATATGAGGTAGTCAAATAATATCTATTGTTATACTATGTATATTAGGGGCATGGCCAAATTAGATCTGCTAAACCAAAATAAGGGAGTAATTATTACAAAATACTAAAGGAGAGGGTTCCAAAGTCTCTAGGAACATAACACAATGAAATAATGCTAGCTAAGTCTACATATATGAAAAAAAACTAATCTAGTTCTCATCAAATCTTGTGTCAAAAAGGGGGATGGTTAAAAAATAGAATAAATTAATGGATCATGGTAGGCAAATGAGGGTCTATATCATTTAAAGTGTAAGATGGAAAGAAAAGAATACCCTATATCTATATTAAGTTTAAGTATAGAGGTAATATAAGTAAGAAGTTATACATTCAACACATATCACTTTAGATAATATCTATCTATCAAATGAAATAACAAGAATTATGAATAATTACCTTTCGGTGAACATATCGAGTATCAATCTCTCCCTTAGACCATGGTGCTTTGTAAGAGGCTATTGTGGATTTTGAAGGATCACACTATATAAGTCATCTCTAGGATAAAATAATCCTACTTTGCATCCAATAATTCCTACAATACAAGATAGCTTCCATTAAAGGCAAACATTAAGTAATGGATTCTTCAAATGCAAATTTAGTAGAGTTTTAAGCTATAATGATGCCAAAATGAATGTTCCTCCCTATTGGATTGAAATGTGCTTTTTATTTATATGAATGGATGAGTCTTAATTCTTATAAATTTTTAGTTGATGAGGTTAACCATCCTGACCAAATTTTAAGGAAAAAGTTACCATTAGGCCTCAAACTAGGTTTGCATGGCTAACCTAGTTTTGTAATGTGTGCTTTAAATTTTCTAAAATGGTCAACCTAGGCTGAATTAGTAGGAAAAAAGTGTGTTTGATTAATTAGGGAAATTTTGAAGGGATATTTTCTTTGATAAATGGATAAATGGAAGTTGAATTTCTTGGGGAGTTGGATAAGTAAGATTTTTAATGGATTTAGGTAATGATAGAGTTGACCAATAATATTTCAAAGCAACAATGTTCTTTCCACTCCTTTCCCAATGCACCCTTTAAGACATGCACTTAGAGAGATAAAAACTTGATAGGTTCCTACAAGAGAAAAAACATTAGTAACTGATAAAGTTTAAAATATTGTGTGTATATTGTTAGTAACCCAAGTTGCACCTTATTAAAGGTAGACTGATCAGATCTCCTTCAAACTTAGACTAGCATTAGATTGGTCTAAATTTTGTGGGATAATTGTATCTTAGACCATCTAGATTAAGAGGCTAGCTCCTCTGATATATCTAATTTGAATTATTTACTAAAAAAATACTTGATTTTTGGGTGAAAAGAGTTATAAAGATTATGAAAAGGGAAATCCTATTTTACTAATGGTGATACAGTTATATTGTTGGTACATCCATTCAAATCAAACTCTAAACAACACTAATAAGTAATGCAAATCACTTAATATTACAACTTCAAGGGACTCCTATGCAAAAATATTTCACATAAAGGTTCCATCAAGTGATCAAATCATGAGGGAAATGATGGAAGTCTTGATTCAAGGTGCTAACTACTCAATATTTCCAATGTTATCTTAGTTACTCAACATCAAACACTATTAATGATCTACATAAGATGACATACTAGTAACTAGGTGAGATTAGGACCTATTAAGGGAGAAAATACTACCACATGTTCAAATCAAACTAACACAATCACTCTAAATCTATATAAAGGAATCTAAAATAGTCATTTTTATTATCTCAAGAGGCTACAAAGATCAATCTTGGTAGAGTTTCATCATGCCCAAGAGAGAAATCTTGAAAATAGGCTTAAAACACTAAATATATAGAACATGGGAAGGGAATAAGCCAAGAGAATGGCATAAAAGAGAGAATAAAGTATCATCAAATCACTAACTCAAGTACACTTCAATTATAACTTTGTTACAAATAGTCCTTAAGACATCAATCCATGTTTAATGATCTTGCATGCTCCATAAATGATCTCTTTGGCATTGAAAATAAGGTGATGGGACATATTCTATATCATTATTTGGTTAGATAAATCCTCTTAACAAATATCAAGTTAAGTGAGTGACTCGAATTAAAACCATAAAACATGCATTGATGCCAATTTAGATTAGTTAACTCATGGTAAGGACCAGTTAAACATGAATCAACACTTGAAGACTAGTTTTGAATGTAATTTCCACTCTAATACCAGATATGTGGCATGATTACTCTTGAGGATAAATTATATATGGGTTATAACTCTACAATAACTCACTTTATACACTTTTTATGCCATTATTCACTTGATTGCCCAAGTAAGCCTACTAGGCCAATTAGGCCTAGTAGCATAACTCTTTACACTTGATAGCCATAAGAACCTACATGAAACCATTATAACCTAAACATATAGTGATTTTTAGACATAAATCAAAGCTTCACATCATTAAATAGATCCTTTTTGATGAGAAACTCTTACAACTTGATCAAATTGGGTGACTACATCACCTTTTCCTTCATTTATTATACATTAGTTGATTTGAAGAGACCAAAAAGGGTATTTATAGGCATGGTTTTGAGCATATTATGGATTTAGGAGGAAAAAAGTGTTAATATTCACTCTCTATTGATTGACATCCATTAAACTACCTTGTACCTCTATTTTTTGCACTTTTTCTTAAAAAATGATATTATCTACCATGTCCGTATAGTTCCATACATCATGGTACCATTTATAAGAACTTATTTGAGTTTAATTAATTTTTTAATAGTTTTTAGGATGATTCATTGGGTTTTGAGTATAATAAACTTCACTTTTCTCAAAACTGGTATGTAGGAGGGTTTAGGGAAGGTTTTGGACGTGAACCTTTTTAATGATGGTTCATAAAGGAAAAAAATCCAAATGAAAACTTATTGACATGTATATTTATTCCATATATCCCTTAAAACTTATTTATAATCTTGGGTTCCCATGTAAAATGTGTGCAAAGATACATACATAATGAAGTTTACATGTAGGGTTCTGACTACATTCTAGACATGCTTATACTCTCAAAGATGGTTCATAAACATAAAATCCTTAATAAAAATAAATAATTAATGGATTTAAATTAAATATTTTTCCTCAAAACATTATAATATAATTTTTTCAAACTCGTTTTATGGTGAAAGATATGAGCTCTAAAATAGGCAGCTCGAATGTAGTGTATGAACTATGTAGTTCAAATTTGCTCTTAGGGACCAAATTGACATTTTAATTTTATTTATATTATTTTAATATCTCATATATTAACTTAAACATTCTCATTAAGTTAAATTTTCTTGATAGAGTCTACAAGTGCCTCAAGATGATAGAGGTCTTTTAGGCCTAAAACTAGTTTCTAGGCCTGATTGGTCAAATGTAAGTATTGGAGGTTTGAAGGACCTGTAGGATGATATGGGGGAAAACCAATATTTTTACATTTTTTCTCAATTTTTTCTTACCCTTACAACTTCCTTTTGTTTCCCAAAGTCAACTTTTCTTCATGGTCTCTTAAGACTGCCTGTAGGGATGACTATGTGTTTGTGTAAAATAGAGGTATTTAAGTCATTCCTCCTTCATGAAAGATTTAAAGGAGTTTTAAAGTTATAAAATAAATTATCAGAGTTATAACACTCTTTATTCTAATACTTAAATTTACTTGAGCTCTATATGCCTTGATTTCACTACCCTAGGGTTTCAAGCAAATATAGCTTGTCAAAACCTAATGGCTGGGTTTTGGTGACTTTCCTTTGCTAAAATAATTTTTATTCTTCATGATATTTTTCAATTTAATTCTCACCCTTAATTTATATTATTTATAAGTGACTGATGCATTCAAATAACACTCTACTCACATGGATTTCAACATTTGTACATAGGCCTTTCTAGCTTCCTCTTCTTAAATCTACCCTTAAGGGCATTAAACTTGAAAAATTGAATGTTATATAATCAAAAAAAAATATTAAGACATTATAATCAACCTTTCATGTCTATAAACTCCTTCATGAATTTCAAAACTTATGTTACACTTCAAAACTTTCTAAATGTGCATCTAGACACCTCTATGATTGCTTAACTAACTAGGGTCTATCTGTGATAGAATGGTGAGTGATTATAATGAAAATATGAGATTTAGGATGGAATTAATATTTTTATATAGTCATGGAGACTATTTTTACCAAATTTAGGATATTAAAGTCATCTTTAGGTGTTCCAAAGTTGAAATTTTCTCTAAGATTGGCTTCTTATGTTAGATTGTGTGACTGTAATTTTCTTGGTTTTCAACTATATCAATTATGTGCTGATCCTCTCATGATATATAAAATGTTTATGAGTGATTTAATATTTTTATGACCCTATATAAATCATACAAAAATAACTCTACTCCCTTGACCAACCAACATTCCTTTCTCTCTCTTTGCAAATGAGAGCTCCTCAAGGATAACAAACTATAACTCATGCTTTAATTGTGTTTTTTGATTTAGGGTGATTTAAAATTATAATAGGAATACAAAATTAATTTAAAATGTTTTGAGTTTTTTGATAGGTTTTTAAAATCCCTTGTATCTCCATGCCAACACTCCAACATGTTAACCTCCCTCATTATGTAAAGGATTACCCTTATAACCTGTAGGTCATCTTGAAAAAAGTGATTGTTGTATCTTGGAAGGTTTGTAACCTCATCTCATTTAAATAAATTTAAATTAAATATGATCCTTTATATGGATCTAAAACTCCATCATGATGCATAATCTCAAATCCATCTTCTACCTTAGTCAAAACTAAGTTTTTACTCCTTAGATATACAAAATCATTACGCTAGTTGTATATGCCTATTTGATTGTCTCATTGAGTCAATGTCCCTAATATCACATCCTTAATTTGTTTTTAATCTTTAATGTCTTAGATACATTGGATACACAAACTCTATCTCCTCTTTCTTTTGATTAAACCTTGAAGAGATAGCTTGACTGCACCTTGGTATGACTGTAGTTGATGGTTTGTTGTACCTTATATGGACTGAGATAGAAAACAAGCATGGTGTATTTTGAGTGAGGTTTTGATATGTTTCATGATGTATATTGGATAATTTAATTACATTTTATTTTCCAAACAAATCTTATCTCATCCACTTGTCTTGGTCTCCAAGAAACTCCTCAAGTCTGTCTTGAAGCATCCTCATGCCCTTAGCTATAGGTGAAGATTGGGAGTTAACCTTGACTTTAGATCTTGATTGGTAACCTTATTCATGTTATTGATCCATTTAATACTCCATAATTTTTATGAATACTCCATTACATCATTAGACTCTATCATAGACTATTATGCTTCAGTCATCTTCATGCTTGGAGGTAAGCTTGTCTTGAGAAGGTTGTAGATTATTATTCATGAGGTGTATGACTAAGTTACCTTGAAATTTGAACCTTTAGATTGATATAACACAACATCATTCCATGTGACTCTTGAAATATTATCAGCAACAATATTGAAGTTCAAACCATAACAACACCCTTCTCACATTTTTGAACTTGGTGAAGGATTGGCACACTTCAAAAGCATTCTAACCATGCTACAGATGTTTATTCTCATGAAAACATGACTGAAACTAAGTTTGATATATAAAATGGTTTAAATTTGAGCCAAATTTATATCCATAATATTTTAACACTATTCTCTTCAAGTTATATCTCCACATTTTGAAAACAATCCTTTCCTCTATTATCGTCTTGATTGTGTTTGATTTTTTTTACCTTTGTATAGACTATACATAGTTTCTAGGTATTGGAAAACACCAAAAGACCTCTTATTATTTCAATCTAATTATTATTCCTTCCTTGAAATACTTTTATCTTTATTGATAGTGGATACATGAGATGGAAGTGAGTGGAAGGTGATATGATGGCAATGAATGATGGGAAACATTGAATGGAAATGGAGATGGGGCCTTTAGAATGGTGAATGATAATATGAAACTAGTGTAAAGGGATAAAACATTATGGATGAGAAATTAGCATGAATAATGTATTTCAATACCATATTTAAGGGTCTTAATAAAGAATAATAACATTATCAACAAGATAATAAAGTTTGGAGGCCTTTGAAAAATCATATGGTGCTAAAAATGTAAGCCTAGGAGTTTGATAAAAACCTTAACATATGTTAAATAGTTACTATGAAGAGGTTTGATAGAAAATTTATGGCTTCTTTTCTATGGTATGTTATGAAATATTTAAGAATTTTTAATGACAAACACATTACCATGAAGGAGACTTGAAATCCATGTCATGAAAAATAATGAAAACCATAGATCAACCTATAAACCATACAACTTATATAAACTACCTACAAAATAAAAAATAGCTATAATTTATCTTATTGAGATCCATATGATCTCACACATGTGAAAATAAGTTGAATAATTTCATGGGAAGTTGGCTCATACTCCTAAAAAACTCCACAAACTTGAATTTTTCTGCAATGATGCCCAATTGATAAATCTCAAAAAACCAATTTATGAGTGCCTTATCTTCAAAAGGATTGTTAATAAAGGAGACAAGACAAAATTAAGAACCACTTTACATAGTTGGAAGTCCTCTTATACCCCTTTCTTTGACCAAAATTGTAGACCTTGATTTTCTCTCTTATAGTCATACCATCTGCAAACCTGAAGGGATCTCTTGATGTGCAAAGGAACAAGGTGAATGAAGGGAATTAGTTTTAAGCCTATTTTTAATCCTTTTATCTTAAATATCTTCTAAAATACCTTTCATGTCTTCATATTCAAATTATTGGGCTCCAATGTATGGCAAAGGCCATACAATCTGTACTCTTGCATGAAAATGTATGGAAAATGGCCTTTCTTTTGCATATTATTCTTTATTTCAAGCTTAAAACTGACAATTTAGGGCATGTGATGAATACCATGAGTTATGAAGGAGATTACAATAAGTCTTTGACATCTTTATGGAGCCAAATTTGGCATGTGGGAGTCTTTTAGAGGTGTTTTTTATACTTAGACTTATATGAAATGATATTTTTAAAGCATGAAACTTTATGAATAAGGTAATGACATAAATATGAATGTGTTTAAATGAATTATGAAATATTTTTTCCTTCTTAATCCATATTTAACATTAAAAGACTCAAAACCTTCAATTTTAGTGAGCATACCTATAGTAGACCATCATGTAGAGGCTTATAATAGTGCCATGAAAAGTTTTGAGTTATAGGGGTGGCATTTGGCCTTGACAGGCCAAATTTCCAACATTTTTGGTGACTCATAGGGGTTGACCAACCTGTTGGTCAGGATAACCTTCTAATTTTTCATGGCAATAATAATCTAAAACATGACAACATGGCTTGATAACTCCTTTGATTGCCAAATAAATAAAATTTTATACTTTGAAATACCTCTCTTTGACTACAAAAACAACAAGACTCAAAGTAAAAATAAAAGAACACACCTAAACTAAGAAGAAAACACACTTAACATAAGGAAATAACAAAACAAGACAAATACAATAATAAATTAGTAGACTACTATTTGTGTTATTCACTCATTGAAACATGACAAATAACCTAAAACAACTAACTTGAGATCAAAATCTATCATCTAGGGTCAAATTGAAAACTTGATTATATACTATCACCTTGAAGTATGATTTCCACATATTGATAGCTTTTTCTTATAGCTAAGAGTATTTGCACATTCATAGCCTCTTAGGGAAGCAACTAGTTCTTCTAGTTCTAATATTAGGTGCATGAATTGTAGATGTGAGTCTAAGACCCAATCATACTCCACCCATATTCATGTAATTTGTAAGAACAATGATAATTCTTTCTCAGTCATGAGCTGTTGATTATGGTAATGTTGGATAACTTAAAGTGGCTCTTGTATTATGGCTACAACATCTGATTTCATGATTTCTTGAGGCCATTTGAGTTCATATTTAACTTTTAAGAGTGAAGAGATATATGAAGATTGAGTTAGGAGTTGATAACCTTGCCTAAAAGACTCAAACAAGTCATCGCCTGATAAGACAACTTATTGGATTAGTTTGTTGATGGGATTGCTTCTTTCAACCTAAAATAAATCACCTTCAAGTAAAGATTAACCTAAATTGATGAAATAAAACAAGTCCAGTGATTTAATATCACTAAGCTAAATTGTAATTAGAGTTTATTCATCATGATCATGAAGCCAAAAAACATCCTTAGATATTTTATATTGGTCACTTGAATTTGTTTCATCTTCAACATCAAATTTATGGTCTAACATGCTATCAAAGTTAACTTGTTCTAGATCTTCATTAGCTAGATTTTACTTTTCTTCTACCATTGATTTAAGTTCTTGTGGACTATCATTATGAATGGTATCTACCATATGACCAAATAATTCTTGAGAAATAACCTCTTATTACTCAATTGAAACCTCTTCTTCTTGTGTCTCATCTTGTACCTGAATCTCATCTTCTAATTCATTTTCTTTGGCATTATGAAAGACTAAGCCATGGGTATCCTTGATAACAAGTGTTTCAATGGTGATGTCCTCTTCATGTTCAACTAAAACCTCTTTCTCATCACCTATCACTTCAGCTGAATCTTCTTCATTTACCTCACAAAGGAGAGGCTCCTTCTCAAGAACAGGCATGGTAGATCCTTAAAAATAATCAAGAAGTTGAGAAAAGTCCAAAGTATAGATGATTGATGATGTTCATTGGGATGCTCAACTTTGACCACCATCACCTCTTCTCTCTACTGAAAATTCTCTTGAATAGCTTTTCATGAAGGAAAGGCCTTGGGTTCTTGAGGAGAGAGGAGTGGAGGTTAAATGATCTCATGCTTTATCTTGACTTCAACATCTTGACTTATGCTTGACTTCTTTTCTTTCTCCCTTGATTGTTGCATTTGTTTCCAAATTAGAAACTTAAGTTTAGGGACTTATTATTTTGTACTTGTTGCAGCCATGGGTATGAATGAATGAACTTATAACTAAGATTATATTGCCTTTGTAGCTACTATTGACTATTGTAGATGTTGGTTTGAAAGATAAACTTGTTTGGCAAGGTGAGCCTCAAAGTCATGAACCAACTCATTAGAGATCTCTACCTATTGATAAAAATATGAATAAAATTGTATGATCTATTGTGAAAAATGTGATTAAACCTCCTTAAAACACACTTCTTCTACCTTTTGAGGTCTCTCTTAAATAGATGTCCAAGTAGGAAAAATTGGCAAGGTTTGAATATAATCTTGAGGGATGTGATATACATTTATTTGTTATTCATGAAGAGAAGAGGGAATTTCAATGGGGAACTAATTTCTCTCATGAACTACCAACTTCTCTTCATTGCCTATAATTATACCACCTTTTTCTAGGATATCACCACTAAATTTTGAATAGCCTTTTCTTAAGAAAGATGCACATACTTCTTTAGCATTCTAAAATGAAGCTCTCATGCTTGGGGATCTCTTATCCATAACTCTTTTTAGTGTCTATTCTCACCATTTATTTCCATAGCAAAACAAGGTGTTTTTAAATCTTGATATGGATTATCTTAGAACTTGGTTAAGCTGATCAAGAATGTCATGAGATTGATGTGACTAATTAGATTGATAAGCAGGCTACCAAGGAATTGAATGAGGTTCACAATAATTATAGGTCTAATAAGTGTTCTCATATTATTGATCAAGGTGATTATAGGTCTAATAGGGGTCATAATGAGATGTATATGGATCATATTAGAATTGGGATCGATCATAAGGCTATTGATAAGGAGGTATGAGATAGAATTATGCCCCATATGTTGTCATCATTCACCATAAGACACATGAAAATAAATGAATTTATGAATACAATTTGGCCTTTACCTTAGATATGAGGACCATATGAGTGCTTAAAACTAATTATAAAAACAAAGATGCTGAAAATGAGAACTCCAATGGCTATATTTGTATCTCACCGAGCATGCCAAAACTATTAGCAACCCAAGTTACACCCTACTAAAGGTAGTCTAATTATATCTCCTTCAAACTTTGACTAATATTAGATTGGTATATAGACTATGGGATACATGTATCTTAGACCAAAACTCTAGATTATGAGACTAGCTCCTTTGATGTATCTACTTTGAATCAATTACTAAAACCTACTGGATTTTTGGGGTGAAAAGAGTTAGAAAGATTAATGAAAGGGAAATCCTACTCTACTGATGGTGATACACCTATATTGTTAGTTCATACACTCAAATTAAACTCCAACTAACACTAATAAGCAATGTAAATCATTGAATATTACAACTCCAAGGGAATCCTATGTAATGTTATTTCACATAAAGGTTCCATCAAGTGATCAAAGCATGAGGGAAATGATGGAAGGCCTTATTCAAGGCACTAACTAGTCAATATTTCCACTATTAGCTTAGTTACTCAACATCAAACACTATATATGACCTTCATAAGATGACATACTAGTAACTAGGTGAGATTAAGACCTGCCAAGGGAGAAAATATTACCACATGTGAAAATAAAACTAACATAATCACACTAAACATGTATCAAATAATCTAAAATAGTCATTTGTATTATCTCAAGAGGCTATAAAGCTCAATTTTGGTAGAGTTTCATCATGCCCAAGAGAAGAATCTTGAAAATAGGTCTAAAAGCCTAAATATATAGAACATGGGAAGAGAAGAAGCCAAGAGAATGGTGTAGAGGAGAGAAGAAAGAGTTATAAAATCACTAACTCAAGTACACTTTAGTTATAACTTTGTTACGAATAGTCCTTAAAACATCACTCAATGTTTAATGATCTTGTATGCTCCTTGAATGAGATCTTTGGCATTAAAAACAAGGTGGTGGACATATTCTATGCCATTGTTTGGTTAGATAACTCATCTTAAAATGTATCAAGTTAAGTGAGTGACTCCTTGCATTAAAACCATGGAACATGCATTGATGCCACTTTAGATCAGTTAACTTATGGTAAGGATAAGTTAAGCATGAATCAACACTTGAAGACTAGTTGTGCATGTAATTTCCACTTGAATATTAGATATGTGTCATGATTAATCTTGAGTATTAGTTATATATGGGTTCCCACTCTACATTACCTCACTTTATCAACTTTTTATGACATTCTTCACTTACTTGATTGACCAAGTAGGTTTACTAGGCTAATTAGCCATAGTAGCCTAATTCTTTGCACTTGATACCCATAAGAACATAAATGAAAACATTATAAACTAAAAATTTAATTATTTTGAGACATTAATTTAAATATTCACATCATGAAATAGGTCCTCTTTGATAAGAAACTCTTGTAACTTGATCAAAGTGGGTGACTAGGTCACCTTTTCCTTCATTTCTTGTAGACTAGATGATTTGAAGAGACCAATAGGGGAATTCCCAAGAATGTTTCTAGTATTTTACAGCTTTAATAGGAATAAAAAGTGTAAATATTCACTCTTCATTTATTTTCATCCATTAAATTACCTTGTACCTCTATTTTCTACACTTTTTCCTCAAAAAACCTTGGTTTCTACCATGTTCATATAGTTTCATACATGACAGTACCATTTATAGGACTCTATCTAAGTTTAATTGATGTTTCAAGAGTTTATAGTATGATTCATGGGTTTTTTATTATAATAAACTTCACTTTTCTTAAAACTTGTCTATAGGAGGGTTTAGGGAGGGTTTTAGAGGTGAACCTTCTTAAGATTGGTTCATAAAGTATGAAGCTCCAAACAAGAAATTATTTAAATTTATATTTATTCCATATACCCCTTAAACTTTCTTGAGAATCTTGGGTTTCCATGTAAAATGTGTTCAAAGATACATATATAGTGAAGTTTGCTTATAGGGTTTTGAATGCATTATGGACATGCTTATAATCTTAGAGATGGTTCATAAAAATAAAATCATTAATTAACCTTAATCATCCACATATTTAAAATAAATATGGGTCCTCAAAACATTCTAAGGTCATTTTGTCAAACTCCTTTGGTGAAATATATGAACTCTTGAATAGGCATCTCAAACTGAGTGTATGAACTATGTAGTTTGAATTTCCTCTTAAGGACCAAATTATTATTTTTTTATTTATCTAATTAGAATATATAATTGATGAACTTAACCATGTCCTTAAACATTCAAATTAATTTACCTTTGCTTGATAGAGTCTACAAGTTCCTCAAGGTGATATAGGTCTTCTAGGCCTAATTGGCCAAATCTGAGTGTTGGAGGTTTAAAGGAATTATAGGATGATATGAGTGAAAACCCCATATTTATAAATTATTTATCAATTATTTATTACCCTTTAAAATTCCTTTTACTACCCAAACTCAGCTTTTCTCCATGGTCTCTTAAGACTGCTTATAGGGATGATAGTGTGTTTATGTAAAATAGAGGTCTTTAAGTCCTTCCTTATTCATGAATAGAGTTAAATAAGTTTGAAAATTTTAACATAAATTATCAAAGTGATAACACTCTTTATTATAAGCCTCAAAGTCACTTGATCTCCATATGCCTTGATTTCACTACCCTAGTGTTTCAAGCAGTCATAACTTATCAAACCCTGATGGCTAGGCTTTGGTAACTTTAATCTACTAAATTAATATTTATTATTCATGTTATTTTTAAATATAATTCTAACCCTTAATTTATATTCCTAATAAGTGATTGATTCATTTAAATAACACTCTAATCATATGGATTTTAACATTTGTACATAGGCTTGCTTAGCTTCCTCTCTTAATTCTGCCCTTAAAGGAATTAAAATTGAAAACTTGAATTTCATATACTAAATAGATCATATGAATAAATTATCATCAAAATTTCATGTACCTAAACTCCATAAATTTCAAACCCTCTTTTACACATCAAAACTTTCTAAATATGCATCTAGTCTCCTTTGCTTCAGTGATTGGGTCTGTCTGTGACAGAATAGTGAGTGATTCCAATGACCATATGAGATTTATGATGGAATTAATATTTTTATATAGTCATGGAGACTATTTTTACCAAATTTGAGAGCTTAAATTCATCTGTAGGTGACCTAAAGTCATAATTTTCTCCAAGACTGGCTTCTTATGTTGACTATGTGACTACAATTTTCTTGATTTTCAACTATATCAGTTATGTTCTAATCATCTCATTATATATACAATGTGTATGAGTGATTTAATAGTGTTATCACCCTATATACATCATCAAAAAATGTACTCTACTCTATTAACCAACCAACAGTCCTCTTTCTCTCTCTTTGTAAATGAGAGCTCCTCAAGGATAACTGTTGTAGCTCATGCTTTGACTGTGTTTTTTATTTAGGGTCATTTTAAATTATAATAGGCCTAAAAAAATCATTTAAAATGTTTTTAGGTTTTGTATATGTTTGGAAAATCCCTTGTATCTCTATGCCAACACTCTAACATGTTAACCTCCCTCATTATGCATAGTATTGCCCTTATATCCTGTAGGTTATCTTGAGAAAAGTGACTATTGTATCTTGGAAGGTTTGTGACCTCATATAATTTAAATATATTTAAATTACCTAAGATAATTTATATGTCTCAAACACTCCATCATGATGCGTAATTTCAAATCTATCTTTTACCTTAGTCAAAACTAAGTTTTTAATCCTTTTTAGCTATACAAAGTCACTAAGCTAGTTGTATATACCTATTTAACTATCTCATTGAGTCAATGTCCATAATATCACATCCTTTATTTGTATTGAAACTTGAATGTATTAGAGAACTTGGATACACAAACTCTATCTCCTCTTTCTTTTGATCAAATCTTGGAGAGACAGCTTAACTACATCTTGATATGATAGTTGATGGTTCATTGTACCTTGTATGGACTGAGATAGAAAATAAGCATGGTGTATGGTGAGTGAGGTTTAGAGAGTTTTAATGGTGTCTATTGGATACTTGAATTCCATTTTATTTTCCCAATAAATTTTATCTCATCCATTTGTCTTGGTCTCCAAGAAACTCCTCAAGACTATCTTAAAGCATCCTCATGCCCTTAGCTATATGTGAAGATTGGGAGTTGATTTTACTATAGGTATATTTTGGTAACCTTATTCACGGTCTTGATCCATTTCACACTATAGAATTGTTATTAATCCTCCATTTCATCATTAGACTCTATCATAGACTATTGTTCTTTAATCTTCTTTATGCTTAGAGGTAAGCTTGTCTTGAGAAGGATATAGATGACTATTCATGAGGTGATTGACTGAGTTACCTTAAAATTTGAGCCTAATATCTTGAGATAACACACCATCATTCCATGTGACTCTTCAAAATTTGGAAACAACCTTATTGGTAATGAATAATGTATTTCAAGACCATATTTAGGGGTCTTAAGCAAGAATAATCACACTCTCAACGAGATACTAAAGTTGGGAGGCCATTGAACAAGTATATGGTGCTAAAAATAGAAACCAAAAGTATGATAAAAACCTTAACATATGCTAACTTTCCTTAACATATGCTAAAAAATGATTGTGAAGAGGTTTGATAGAAAATTTATGAATTCTTTGCTATGGTATGCTATGGAATATTTGAGAATATTTAATGAGGAACACATGACCATGAATGAGTCTTGAAAATGATTTCATGAAAACTATAGATTAACCTCTGAACTTACAACTTCTCTAAATTTCTTGAAAATTACAAACTAGTTGTGATTTGTCTTCTTGAGATCCATATGACCTCACAAATGTGAAAATAAGTTTAATAATGCCATGGAAAGGTGGATCATGTACCTAAAAAACTCCATAAACTCAAAATTTTCTACCATGATGCCCATATGAGGAGAAATCTTAGAAAATTGGTTGCTTGCTTAGATGAAGAAGGAATAATGAGTGCATTAGCTTTAAAAGGATGGTTCATGAAAGAGAAAAGACCAAATTGAGAACCACTCACCATAGCTAGAATCTCTCTTAGACCCCTTTCTTTTCCCAAAATTATAGACCTTGATTTTCTTTCTCATGGCCATACTATCTATAAACCTGAAGGGCTCTCTTGATGTGCAAAGGAGTAAGGTGAATGAAGGGAACCAATTTTAATAATATTTTGAATCATTTTGACTTCAATCTCTTCTAGAATACCTGTCATGTCTTCATCTTCAAATTATTGGCCTCCATTATATGACAAAGGCCATACAATCCATACTCTTACATCAAAATACATGGAAAATGGCCTTTCATTTGCATATTATTATTTAATTCAAGTTTAAAACTACTAATTTAGGGAATATAAGGAATAACACAAGTTATTAAGGAGATTAGAATAAGTCTTTGACATCTTTATGGATCTAAAGTTGGCACATGGTAGTATTTTAGAGGCCATTTCTATGCTTAGACTTGCATGAAATGATATTTTTAAAGCATGAAACTTTATGACTAAAGTAATGACATAAGTATGAATGTGTTCAAAGGAATTATTAATGATTTTTTAGAATTTTGAATCCATATTTAACATTGAAATACTCAAAACCTTCAATTTTAGTCAACATACCTATAATAGACCACCATGTAGAGGCTTATAATAGTGCCATGAAAAGTTTTGAGTTATAGGGGTGTCATTTGGCCTTGACAGGCCACATTGGAAACATATACATAATTTATTATTCAATATTTTCACATGATTAAATGTTACATATTCTTGATTATGATACAATTCAATTACTCACATGTTATTACTTGATTACATCTTTCACAAATGCTCTCACTTTTTATTTTGAGACAAGTGATTTACCAAAAATTTCCATCATCTCAAAAGGGGGGCATTATAATGGTCTTATCTACAAGTTTTTATAACTAATATATTATATATTTGATAGCTTACAATATGAAAATTAAGAATTTTTATATTTTGGGGACATTTGGCTTGCTTATCCACTCCATTTTTATAGTTACTTAAGCAAAGATAAACTCATGCAAATATACCTACATGATTTAAAATACTTTTCAAATATAAAAATTATCACTCTATAAAATATAAGGGGTGTGATATGCATTCATTTTCAAGATACTACTTCAAAAAATATAGATTTCTCTTTTTCAAGTAATCAAAGTTTCAATAATTTATAGTTTGAATCTAAATCTATCTATATCAATGTGGTTCATCTTTGTGAAGTGGACCAAATTTGAAATTATGACACTCCATGTCTTGGTTACACTTTAGCCAACAATGTATTATTTCCCACCTCTTATTTTTAATTCAACAAGTGAGCCACATTCAAAATTAGTGATACTCCCCATCTTGGTTTCACTTTAGGGAAACACTTTTTTGGTTCCCATTTATTCAAAATCATTACAAGGTAATCTATGAGGGTTGAAGCATACTATATTTATAACTCAATCATCTTCACTGATTCTTTAAATTAAGACTTAGTCAATCTCAATTCACCATAGGTTTGACTCTTTTACACATGCCTCAATAAGGATGCATGTACATATCTATGAGAAAGACAATGTGTGTTGTAGCTAACATACCCCCTTTTTTCTAAAAAAATTGGAGGAACCTCTTAAAAATGATAACTCAGAGTTCCTAGACCTTATATCTCACTCCAACAAACTTCATTAGAAGAGATTCCTTGAATTCCCATTCTACCTTGGTCTCTTTCAACATGTGTCTTGTTTTTAATGGTCAATTAATCCATGTTGGGAGCCCTTGTGTCCTTTGAAAAGTTAACATATTCGAGTCCTGGTAGTATCCCAAAATAAAAAAGTGATTTCTTACTTAGAATATTTAATGTGATAATTTTTTTTAGGTATGTTTTCATTATATGGTTCTCAAAGTCTCAGTCTCTCAGAGTGTTAGGATCCTAGAGTCCTATGTGGCATCTTATGAAATCTAGCTAGTAGATAGGTAAGTGTTTTATTCATAATGTTTCTTTTCATTTTACTTAGTCTCTTTTCATCAATTTCCATAAGAGGAATGATGGAATGAAAAAGAGCCATGTGGATAGATTTTAGAAAATTTATAATGTGGTAGGACATAGCTAATCAGGGAACCCTAGTGTTAGACATGTTAATATCCTAGAATTTATAGAGATGTCAGAGCCTAATAGATCCTAATGTAATAAAAAAAGTGCCACATAGCCCATGGTCAAAACCTATCTAAGCATATCCAATTAGGGTACCCTTATGTTAGATCTATCAATCTCTTAACCATGATAGAGATGTCAAGACCTGGGAGAGCCTGACCTAATAAAATAATGATACATACCCTAAAGTTAAATGTGTTAGTATCCTAATCCCAAAAAATATCTTAAATCTTAAGAGATCTCAACCAAATAAGAAAGTAACACATGTCCCATTATTAGGTTTGTCAATCTCTTCAACTTGATAGAGACGTTAGGGTCTAAGAGAGCCTAACTTATCACATCAATTCTTGTGAAATTTCCATACAAGAATGATAAGGAGAGCCCAATAGGACCCAAGATAGTTAGAATGAGGTACAGTTAGAGTCAAAATACCAATCAAAAGATGCCATGTCTCTTCTAGCTGACAATCTTTTTTCCCAAGTGTATAAAGATAGGATAATGGGTTGCACCTCATTGTCAACCATTTTAGACACATGAAACAAAGAGGTAACCACTTGGGAAGCTTCAAAGATGATATGGGCATGTGGATACCATGAATTTAACATTAATTAAATGGTAAATTGGCACATAATTGGATAATCTAAAATTTCATACCAAAATCACCAAATCTCTTAGGTGGAATATAATTAGGATCTATGAGTTTAATTCTTTATTGGGAAATAAATGGGATAATCAAGCCACCAACTCAAATTTTAATTCACATCAAATGAGTAGTCAAACATATTCAATGTAGGAGATGTATACAAAATTTTATAAGTTCTTCAGGATGAACTCATTAACTATTATTGCTCCCACTTTCCCAAAAACCCACGCATTTCTTTCTACTCTAACTAGTGCTCTTGGTATATTCATCCATTGATCAATTTTATTTGTAACTATAATCCCTCCAAACTATAATGGTTGTGTCACCCTCAAACTCTAAAGTTGACCTATAATACTAAAACACTACATTCACAGATGGATTGATGCATTTCAAGTAATACAATGAAATATTCAAGGCCATTTATCTTGTCCTAAAGTCTTTTGATAGTGACAATTAGGAAAAGCCAAACTTGAAGATTCCCTTTGAGCTTATGAGAAATGTGGGTTGCATAGAGTCATGGCTAAACCTAATGTATTTAACTGTGCCAACCTAAAATTATTTTTTACAATGAAGTGAGTTTAAAATGGCATCCATGACATGGTTTTCTCAGTGAACAACTAGAATTAGATTTCTAACTCAAGAGTATCCTTCAAGGCTTACTACAACCTCCCTGAGTAAACCTTGTCTTATGATTTGATTACCATGACTTCTTAGATGAGTATCCACTAGATTAATGACAATTTAAAGGACCCATTGATAACCTTGATGTAAGGTGGGTTAACAAGACATATGTGAATATGTATATTTTCTATTCTTTTAAATATGGAATCCACTTTGGAATGATCTTACTTGATCAAATTTTCAATGATAGTGACTATCTACATTTCAAATTGTTATAAATTCACTTTTTTTACATAATTATCTAAGGTGAAAAGGTCTTAGACCCAAGAGAGATAATAAAATTCAACATGATCAAGGCAATATGTGATGTTTAAGTAGGTAACAATTTCTATATGATGAGCTACCTAGTGGACACAATCTATGGGACACTCACCTTCAACCCATATACCTTTATTGTATGGGTTCCCAGAGGCTTAGTAGTACATGTAGTATTATATAATCTACATGTCCACCAATATAAGAATAATATTTGGGAGACTTACGATTAATTCTATGTGGTGGTTTATAGTTCTATAAATTAGGCACCCATGCCTTATATGTCAAAAGAAATAAAGGAATCCCTCACCTCCATTGGTGATTATTAATACTATTAGGTAGATATCATCATTAGGGTGGAAATAATTATTAAATATACCCTCTAATTACCCTACATGGTCTTGAACCGCCTAATAGAGCAAGAAATTTCATTTCAACTGGTGGAAGGCATCTTTAGGCATTACATTAGTCATTAGTAGAAGGCTTGACCACCCCTCCTGATCATTATCAGGAACCATGTGTATAGGGCCTTTCCTCCTTTATAGAAACTTGATGTTGGGAGGGACTCTTTGGCTATGAGAAGAGATAATAATTGATATTAGGACCCACAAAACATCATTAGGGACCACTTAAAAAATTAATTAACCCATCTCAACCTCAACTATGGCCACCAACCTAAAGATGATGTCAAGCTCTATTTTAATTTGGTTGATGATCAAGAGGTGCTCACTTGGATTGAAACCAACAAGAAGAAGAAAGGGAATAATGTTAAACATGGGCCATTTATTTCCCCATATACGATGAATCAACATGCAAAGGATGTTGAGGTGACTCCCCCTAGATTTATATAAGGATTATACAAGGAGTCCTGATAGTTTCTCTTCCTAGAGATCCTCTTGTACCTCAGTCCTTGGATCCTACACCACTTCCTCCAATTTGATAAAATTGACCCTAAAAAGTCTATACCCATGTATCACATCCCCAAATAGATAAATTTAAAGTGTCTAAAACTTAGGCCATGTAAGATACGTAAGGTTTGATATCAATATCAGCGTAGAAACTAGTTTGTACTAGGACCAATAGTTGATACAAACATAGATCCCTTTCCTCACTTCCTCCACTCTCTAAATCCCTCTCATGACACCACTTAGTTTCCCAACTCCCCTACCATCTACTCAGGTGATGCCTCCCCTATTCCCCATTTCTCCCCCTCCATAATTAACCCAAAGGCCTTTAGCCTTAACCATGCATAATGTACTTACATCTTATTTACTTTCTATTTCATCCATTCCACACCACATGACCTCTCTAGTTCCCTCATTAATCATTCTATAGAGCCAAGTACCTATGGTCACCCCACCTCTAGCTAGTTTAGTTATAACTCCTATAATAAGTTAACCCATGTGCATGGCTCAAATGGCCTAGTCCATTTTAGTGACACTCTCTATGGTATAGTAGATTTCTTAGATAGCCCCCATGGCCTCTACAACCACTACTTTCTCAACTGTAGTAGCCAAATCTGACCCAAGTAAGAGTTTGAGAAAGAATAAAAAATTAGTGTATCCTTAACCTTCCATTTAGATATTAATTTCTCCCACTCAACCTCCTCCACAAGCTCACACTATTGATCCTACACCACCCTCAGTGTCTCCCCATATTATTTCCTATCCTCCATTTCCCCTCATCGTAGGTACCTAGGGATTTAGATTTAACTAGCCAATATCCTCCTTTCTACTAAATGCCCCTCTCCTTGGAGTCATATCCCCATAAGTGAACCTAACTCAGAGTCAATGGTAGACACAAATATTTCCTTGGGCCTCCCCATTCATATTTCCTCTCAATGCCCCATGCCTCCTCCTCCTCCCCTATTTTATTAAATCATCCATTCCTATTCCTCCATGCCCCCTCCACCTATTTACACCATCTATATCACACCAATAACACCTCCTCCCACCCTAGGAATAGATACAGTGTCATAGGAACCTAAGATTATAATGTAGGGTGACCTTAATGTGTAATGGGATTTTGAATACACCACAAGAAATATGGAGAGGATACTCTCTCATAAATTCATGAAAAATTGGAACCCTATAGTCTAGTATACTAAATAAGATATTTTATCCCTCACAAAGTTGAGGAATTCCATAGGTGAGGAAAAGGTAGTTGAAGACCCTATCTCAGTCCTCCAAGATAACATGACATGTCTAATAAACTAATGAAGGACATGTAGGAGTGAGTTTGATCACTCAAAAAATTGCAAGCAAAAATTTCCTTCCATGTGGGATTAATTAGAAAAATCAAAGATACCCTCTTACAATTTTTATCAGTATAGGGAAAAGTGGTGGAAACTCAAGCAAGCAACAAGATGCATTTTCAGAGGACCTAAGCTTATTTGGAAAGGATTTCTCTTGTAAAGAGTAAATTAAAAAAAAATATAAGTTATAGTGAATAGGGTAATGTTCCCAAAGCTAAATCTTATGCCCACTTCAAACCAAAGCTTGTAATAAAGATACATTAAGAGTATGAAGGCTATAATTGAGGAATGGCTAGGCATGACACAAACTATGGTGAATCCCCTAAAAGAAGGCAAGAAGAACATATTATCCTAATTCAAAGAGGTCAATATCTTAGTGTTATTCCTCTTAGATGACACTCTAATAGATAGGGGTAAATTTAAAGTCCAACTAAGTCACTAAAACCATTTTATGTAGAATAAGGTGGCTAAGGCCAACAAGGTTGTATCCCAATTTGTTCTTAAACTCTAGACCCAATCCAACATGAGAATTAGCCTAGTATCAAAAGTAAAAGTGGCTATGTCAGCCCCACTCCAAGTCTATTCGAAATTAATGGACTTTTTATAAGTGATGTTTTGAAAGATACCCATTGAATATGGCCAAGATGGACTAGGAATTTGACTTAGTGGTAGTAGCATTAGTAGATAAGGAAGTAGAGTCCAAGTAATTGGGAAGTAGTTCATCTATGGATCCTGCATGTATTAATTAAGTGGGACCTTGAGGATATTTTAAAGGAAATCATGGGTATTTTGTTCTCTTTTTTGAATTTATATGGTTGTAATAACCTAGAGTGGCCATCATGACTGAGTATGGGAATCTTGTGCTACTATGAGGTGATGCCCATCCTCATCTATAAATTTATATTTATGTTTTATTTTGAAGATTGGTAATTCCTAGTCCCAAAACACTATTGAAATTAATTCAATATTTCACCTATTTCTTCCTTCACCCTTTTATTTTGTGAATGTCTTCCATGATTGACATATTTTTAAACAAACTCATTGTAAAGAATGAAACCTTTCACTTTCTACAAAATTAATGGTTTATTTATCAAAATTTAACAATCATTTATAGTTCTTGAATGAATGTTAATGTTAATAAAATTGAACTAGTGCTTTATTACATAATGACTATGGTGGTTATAATTTGCTTTGTTGTTCTAACCCATTTATGAACCCCTTTCATCTCCTTTACAATATTTGTAATCTTTGTGTTAATCTATAGGTTATCTTTGAAGAGTCTATGTGTTATTTCAAATGATATTTTGAATATTGAATTTGAGGGGTTTATAAATCAATCATTCTTTCATGTTTCCTTAGACCTTCCCCATTGTGTAATATCAAGTCAAAACATTTAGTGAAGTTTGGCACATAGTAGTACAATTATGGTAGGGACCTTAGCTCAATTCATGAAGCATTAACACCCTCTAGGTCTATTAAAACTCTTTCTTTCTCTACTTTATCCTCTTTTTTATGTTTAATTCAAAACCCAAACACTCTCCCCTAATTTATGAATCTATGAAGGGTGGCCCAAATATTGAGAAACAAATATAAGCTCTCTCAACTAGAAACTTGCCCAAGGTGTAATTACACATATCTTGAACCCATAGTAGTAACAGCCATGACTCTTTGAGTAACAAAGGTTAACCTTCTCAGTCATTGGATTTAACCAGAATCAATCCTAAAATTAATGATGGAATATTTTATCTTGTGCATTGTCTCCCACTTTCCCCTTTGAAACACTTAATTCCATGAGTGCTTCTAAAGGCATAAAGGATTTTGAGTGTGACAATAGTATGTATACACACTCAAGTATCACATTTACTTTACTATAATCATGTTTCCTTTACTATAATAATCTTATGCATCACCAAAATAAAAGGGGTGGAAATTTAGACACTAAAACTTGACAATAATTGTCATTAACATCCTTACCTTGCTTATTTAATTAACCATTCCAATAACCTACAACTTATAAGGAGCTATTTAAAGTATCATAATTATTGTACATATATCCAAGACTTACCTATCATGTGCCTATTCATCCCTATTAAACATGTACTTCATTATCATTTTGGGTTTAGAATCCTCTATCCCTTCTTGACAAATGTGCATTATTAGACAAGGATGCATTGTATCCTTATCATGAAGTATAAATTTATTTTTAATACTCTAATAGTCACATTTTAAAAATTATAGACTTCATAAACGACTCTCCTATATAAACCAATAGGTTACATATCATAAAAAATTGAAAGATTAACCTATAAAAGAACATATATGCTCACACTTGATACCATCGATGACTAAATTTAACAGTCTCTTACAGAGGAAATTTAAAAATGAATAATCTATTCAAAAAAGAGCCATACTACAATTTTGATATAGTATTATAGTCCTTGGCCAAATTAACATTGTTTTCTCCTACAAGTTTCCATTTATTAATCAAATATGATAGTTACATCCATATAATACTTCATAAAGGAATAAATACATCAGCTTGAGGTTCACTTGGTATATGTAGGCAACACTCAATCAACAAGGGGTTTTCTAGGGATAGTTAAGCCATATCCTGCTTCCCTAATTTTTTCCTCTTTTTTATTTGATCTTGTATTATGTACTTGTATAGGTTAGGGTTTTGATTTTATATATTATCTATGCATCCAAATAGGCTCTATATAGAATCAGACAACATACTAACAAGGGTGAACAATCCCATATTTTTAGATCTAGTACATAGTCTACATAGAAAAAATTACAATATCAAACAATGATACATTATGACCTTGTTTTCCTTTTGCATCCATGTCCTAGAATATAATGATTCATTACTTCCTCTCAAATCTACATTTTTAGGTTCTTATATATAGTCATAGTCAGTTAATGGACAACATAATTTGAAATAAATTAGTTTTTAAGGACATCTCTCTCTAACATTAACCATAATTTCTATCTTAAGGAATTTACAACTATAAATTCTATTTATCTACTATATTATGTATTATTTAACTTCTTAGATCAGATTTTAAAAGTTTACATTTCTATTTAGAGTTAATTTTTTATTCTAATTAATTTTAGTGTAAATAGTAGTGATGTGTGATGAAACATGGGTCTATGACAATATGGTACCCTTCATTTATCTATTAAAGCTTTGTATATGTGATGTTGAACCCTAATGATGCACACAAATCTATAAATCAATCTATTTTACCTTAAAAACTTATACGTGTTTATGAGACTATAAAACTAAAACAAATGAAAATTATAATGGGATAAGATGACCCCATTCACCCTCATTGATAATTAGTCATTGCCTATGTATTTGATAATCCAAGGAGGGAAATCAAGCCACACGTAGTTCTTCCACCTAGTGTGATTGTGTAGTTGTTCTCTTTTGAGAACTATATTAATTCATCAAATGAGCTGGATTTTATAATTGAAAATATTTGATTTGACTTGTCTTTGGTCATTATCACTTTACAATATTGACCCAATCTGATTTCAATGACGCATGCATAGGAGGACTGAACTAAATCCTAGGGATGTCTATGCAAGATAGTGTGCAAGTTTGAAATAGATAGTGAGGTTATTGTAGGTGTGTAGCAAAAAAAGAATGATCAGAATCATAAGGTAACATATAAGTGTGAGAGAATGATGGGTTAGGATCATATTCATGTGTGCAAGTCATGTGTTGTAAATGTATGTTAATCTTGTCATTTCCAATTAATTAATACCAAATTTAAGTATATATACTACTCAACATAAAGACAAAGAAATAAGAATGAATAAAGAGAACCATGTGTTCATTAAAACACATTGATTCTTGATGTAGGAGCATAACTTGTGAAAGCCATAACTAATGGTCTAAGGACTTTTTTGAGCCAATATATTTTTAAATTAAGGATAAATATCTAAAAGATATCTTAAAAATCATAAGTTATGCTAGCCACTTACAAACCTTTTTTCACAACTTTTTATCTTTGAAATTGACCATCTAAAAGTTAAAAATTAAATTACAATTTTATTTTTTATATTATTATAATTTTCTAGATATAACATTTTGTAACTAGGCATGACGTTGTATTTTTAAGTCACCCTAAAAATTTATTTAGACATGTAGAGGATAAGGGGTAGTTAGTTGGCCCATCTGAGTTTACATGGAAGAGTTACTAAAGAATAGTAGGTTTTATAAACTTTTAAAAATAACAAGTTTAGTTAACTCTAAGATGGTTTTTATTTTAATAGCATGTTAGTTATGCATGACAAATCTATCTTCAAGTTGTGATTTATTTAAAGGCTTGTGTATTTCTTAGAAGAAATGATGAATAATTAGTTTCTTTTTATTTCTTAAGAATTTTCATTGTAATTTTATTATGTCATATTGAATTTCCATTATTTCAAATTCACCATCTAGTATTAGAACTGGGTTCAGATTATGGAAGAAAATCAAAGGTAATATTGTATGTGATTTTTATAGAATTTTAAATTTTATTTTATTTTTTTATTTTTTAAGAATATGTATATTTTATAATAAATATGATATATTTTCCAACTTAAGATGACTACTATATGCAATATTAACATTATTTTATTATGGGTTGAACAAATTCCTTTTATTAGGAATTATAATTAGTTTTGTTAGTTGCTTCCATATGATCTTTCATAAGAAATAAATACATTAGCTTGAGGTCCAATTGGACTATATAGGCAAAACTCAGTCAACAAGGGTTTTTTTAAGGATAGTTCAACCATATCCCATTTTCCCACTTATTCCCATTTTGAATTTGATATTTTTTGTGTACCTCTACAGACTAAGGTTTTGATTTTATAGATCATATATGCATCCAAGAAGGCTTTACACAGAAGAAAACAATATTTGTCAGGGGTGAACAAGCCTATATTTTTAGATCCAATGCATAGCCTACATGGATAAAGCCACAATATTAGACAATGGCACACTATGACCTTTTCTACCTTCTACATCGTTATCCTAGAATATAGCAAGTCATTATTTTTAATCAAATATATTTTTTTAGGTTCTTATATTCAGTCATAGTTAGAGAATGAATAACACAATTGAAATAAATAAATTTATGAGGACATCTCTCTCTAACCTTAACCTTAATTTATATCTTAAGGAATTTAAAACTTTTGTAAATTCTATATATCTTTGCATCTATTGTAATATTTTAATAGTTTACATTTATAACTAGAGTTAATTTTTTCCTCTAATTAATTCGATTGTAAAAATTAGTGACTTGTGATGAAATATGGGTCTATGACAATATGGTCACCTTCACCTATCTCTAAAAGTTTTTAATACATGTTGTCTAACCCTAATGATGTGAACACCTCTATAAATCAACCTCCTTTACCTTAAAACCTTATGTGTCCTTGTGAGACTAGAAGAATAAAATAATGAAAATTGTAATGGGTTGTGCTGACCCCAATCACCCTCATTGATAATTGACTATTGCCAATGTATCTGATACTCCAAGGAGGGAAATCAAGCTACATGTAGTTCTCCCACCTAGTGTGATTATGTATGTATTCTCCTTTGAAAACTATACGAATGCATCAATTGAGTTGGATTTGATAATTGAAAATATTTGCTTTTACTTATCTTTGGTATGCTTTAGACTTGTTTTGGCATGGGTAAAGGGTATTGATATTTAATATGATTTTTAATTAACTATAATATAATAGAAATATATGTGTCAAAATAAATTCAAATATTTGTAAGGAGAAGAAGAGTCATGCAAGAAGAGGAAAAGACTTTATAGGGAATTGTAAAAGAAAGAGTAAGTAGACCATTTATTTGAATAAAATATATCATTTTAGTCTCATTAGAAATTGTGTGTAATATTCTTCCTCTCTTGTTATTTGTTTCCATCATTTTATTGTTTAATAGCCTATAACTTTTGGTTTTTATTCTTATCACTAAACTACTTTCTAACAATGGTGTGGTTGTTGTTCATAAGCTTGGGTCTCCCACATTTTATTTGGTCATGGTCTTCATAGCTTAATATTGATGTTTCAAATCCTACTACTCCCATTGGATTTTTTTTGTTATCCATGGGGCATGAAAGATTAAAATGTTTTTTATGGATTTTACATGAAAGAGGGTAATCAAATAACTATCTTTAAAGTTGTTGTAGACCCTGTTATAAACCTAAAATTTAAAGGCCATTTTTTTGAGTTGGGTACTACTGAGAGGCCATCCATTTTAGGTCCTCATTACCATTTGAGTTTGGTTACATGCCTAGTTTCCATCATGTTTAAGATGCATAATAAAATGAAAATGTGAATTTTTTGAACATGATTAAAGGGTGACTTAGTAATCAATGTGAATACACCATCACTGTTGCATGTTATATGCCCACAAATGTAAATGGACATGTATGATTTTGAATAATTAATGAAAATGATTTGAATTTCCATGAAGAAACTAGTAAACCTAAATATGTTAGTGATAACAGAGAGAAGTGTGGATGTAGAACAAATATTGTTGCTTAATAAAATAAGAGGGCATCCATCAACTCAAGATAAAATTATAAGCTACCATGTAATGATGAAAATTACTATCATAAGTAATTTTGTATTTCTCATCAATTTTATAATATTGTTCAAAGATGTGAATGAGTCAAATATTTCTAATATGGCAAAGGAGACAACTTTGCATTTTCATCATTGGTTTGTTAGTGTAAGAAG
>JARHVA010000842.1:2817500-2877500 GCA_037957365.1 Torreya grandis
GTATTTGTATCATGCCATTGACATATTAGGTAGATGGGTTAACCCTAAGGAAAGATTTGATTTTAAAATTTAGTCATTTCTTGGATAGGGTCATTATCGACAAATGTAAGTCAATATCAATTAATGATACTAACCCAAACTAACATTAGTGAGATATGCATAGGAGGAATGAACTTAAACCTAAGGATGCATATGAAAGATAATATGTAAGTTTGAAATAGATAGTGAGGTTACTATAGTTATTTAATAATAAAATAAGGATCAAACTCATAAGGTAAAATTTAGGTGTGAGAGAATGATGGGTTAGGATCATATTTGTGTGTGAAAGTAATGTGTCATAAATGTATGTCAATATTATCATTTAAAATTACTTAATACGAAATTTAAGTATCTACACTAATCAACATAAAGAAAAAGAAAGAAGAATGGATACAAATAATCATGTGTTCATTAAAACACATTGATTATTGATTAGGAGTATAACTTGTGGAAGCCATACCTTATGATATCAGAACTTATTTGAGCCCATATATTTTTTAAATGATGAATGAATATCTAAAAGAGATCCAAAAAATTTTACGCTATGCTTGCCACCTAGCAACATTTTTATACAATTTTTTATCTTTTAAATTGACCATCTAAAGGTTAAAATTTGCATTGTAATTTTATTTTTATTTTATTATAATTTTATAGATATAATATTTTGTAACTAGGTATGAAGTTGTAGTTGTAAGTCACCATAAGGATTATTTAGACATGTAGAGGATAAGGGATAGTTAGTTGACCCATTTGAGTTTACATGGAAAAGTTACTAAAGAATAGTAGGTTCCATAAACTTTTAGTAATAACAAGTTTAGTTAACTCTAGGATGGATTTTATTTTAATATCATGTTAGTTATGTATGATAAATATATCTTTGAGTTGATTTATTTAAGGACTTGTGTATTTATTAGAAGGAATAATGAAGAATTAATTTTTTCTCTTGCTCAAGATTTTTTTTATAATTTTATTATGTGTTTTTGAATATACATTCTTTTAGATTCATCATCTAATATTAGAACCAGGTTCAAATCTAGTAAGAAACTCAAAGGTAATATTGCATGTGAATTTTCTAGCATTTCATTTTTTATTTTAGAAAAAAATATTTTTTAAGAATATTTATATTTTAGAAGAAATAGGGTATATTTTCTAGCTAAGATGACTACTATTATAAAATTTTAACATTATTTTTTATGTTGAGGACATTCCTTTCATTAGGAATTATAATTGATTTTTCTAGTTGCATCCATATGATCTTTGATAAAGGGATAAATACATTGGCCCAAAGTACACTTGGACTATGTAGGCAACACTTAGTCAACAAGGGGTTTTTTAAGGATAGTTTGGCCATATGCCACTTCCCCACTTCCCCCGCCTTTTGCATTAGATATTGTTTTGTGTACTTCTATAGGCTAAGGTTTTGATTTTATAGATCATCCATGCATCTAACAAGGCTTCAAACATAATCAAACAACATACAAATAGGGGTGAACAATCTTAGATTTTTAGGTCCAATACATAGTCTACCTAGACAAATCCATAATATCATATAGTGATGCATTGTGACCTAGTCCACTTTTTCCATCCTTGCTCTAGAATATAGTGAATCATTATTTTCAATTTACTCTATGTTTTTAGGTTCATATATAATTATAGATAGTCATAGTTAGCAAATGAATAACATAGTTTGAAATAAATAGTTTACAATGATAACTCTCTCTAACCTTAACCCTAATTTCTATCTTAAAGAATTTACAACTTCTGTAAATTTTATATATTATCATATTTATTGTATTATGTATTATTTAACTTCTTAAATTATATTTAAATAGTTTAAATTTTAATTATAGTTTTTTTTAATTCTAGTGTAAATAATAGCGACCTGTGATGAAATATGGGTATGTGATAATATGGTCACCTTAATCTATCTCTAAAAGCTTTGTTGTGTGATGTCAAACCCTGATGATGTACATAACTATAAAAATCAAACTTATTTACCTTAAAACCTTATTTGTGCTTGTAAGTCTAGAAAACTACAAAAAATTAAAAATGTAATGGGTTGACATAATCCAAATCACCCTTATTGATAATCAATGGCTGCCTATGTATCTTATACTCCAAAGAGGGAAATTAAGCCACACTTAGTTCTCCCACCTAGTGTTATTGTGTATTTTTTCACCTTTTATAACTATAGGAATACTCAAATGAGTTGTATTTTATGATTGACAATACTCATTTTGAATTATCTTTGGTATGCTTCAGACTTAGTTTGTGATTGTTCCTAGTTATTGATTTATAATTTGGGAAGAATAGGGAACATTTTATCAATATGTAATAGTGTATATATGTATACCAAATAAGTGTCAAGTCCCCCATGAAGTGAGGAAATTATTTGTATATATATGATTCTAATTGCATATTTTCTCTTGACACCAAAATATTAGGTAGATAGATCGACCCTAAAGAAATATTTAATTTTAAAATCTAGTCATTTCTTGGAGATGGTCATTATCGATGGATGCAAGTAAGTATCAAGTAATGATACTGACCTAGTCTCACATTAGTAACCCATGTATATGAGGACTAAAATAAATCTTGGGGATGTTTATGAAGGATAGTATGCAAGTTTAAAATAGATAGTGAGGTTATTGTAGGTGTGTAACAAAAAAGAAGGATCAAACTCATAAGGTAACATCTAGGTGTGAGAGAATGATGGGTTAGGACATATATTTATCACACATGAATTGAACATATGAGTATGGTCCTAACCCATCATTCTCTCACACCTAGATGTTACCTTATGAGTTTGATCCTTCTTTTTTGTTACACACCTACAATAACCTCACTATCTATTTTAAACTTGCATACTATCCTTCATAATTTTCAATTAATTAATACCAAATTTAATTATGTACAATACTCAACATAAAGATAGAGAAATAAGAATGGATAAATAGAATCATGTGTTCATTAAAACACATTGACTCTTGATGAAGGAACATAACTTTTGGAAGCCACAACTTATGGTATGGTCACTAGTATATTTTTTAAATGAATAATAAAAGTCTCAAAAATCGCAATAAAACATTAAGCTATGCTAGCCACTTAGAAAAAAAATGACAATTTTTTATTGCTGAAATTCACCATCTAAAGGTTAAAAATTGAATTCTAATTTTATTTTTTATAATATAATAGTTTTACTAATATAAATTTTTATAACTAGGCATGAAGTTGTGGTTGTAAGTCACCCTAAGGATTTTTATACATGTAGAGGATAAGGGGTAGTTATTTGGCCCATCTGAGTTCACATGGAAAAGTTACTAAAAAATAGTAGGTTTCATACTCTTTTAAAAATAATAAGTTCAAATAACTCTATGATGGTTTTTCATTTTAATAACATGTTAGTTGTGCATGATAAGTCTATCTTTGAGTTTTGATTTATTTAAGGACTTATATATTTCTTAGAAGGAATAATGAAAAATTAGATTTTTTTTCTTGCTCAAGAGTTTTTGTTATAATTCTATTGTGTGTTTTTGAATTTCCATGCTTTCATATTCATGATCTAGTATTAGAACTAGGTTCGGACATAGGAAGAAACTCAAAAGTTAAATATTGCATGTGAATTTTATAGAATTTCAAATTTATTTTAGAAAAATAATGTTTTGTAAGAATAGGTATATTTTAGAATAAATATGGTATATTTTATATCTAAGATGACTACTATTATGAAATATCTGTAAGGGAGACTAGATGAGATTATAAAAAATATTGCATGCTAGATACATAGGTAAAGAGGATATGACACAAATGAATAAAGACAAAAAAATAGATATTTATAAAGAGGAAGAAGAATAAGAGCCACATTACTTTGAAAAAAATCTCGTTAGAGTATTAGAATGAAAGAATGAATGAATATGTGGGTAGTTCAAAACTAGATGAGCTAATAGGCAAGTTGAATACCATGAAAATGTTTTTTGAGTGGAAAAAAATGGTGGAGGAGAAGAAGATAAAATTTAAATGCACAAAATTAAAATTTCATGCCATTGTATGGTGGTATTATTTACATAAGGAAAGGAAAAGGAAGAGTCATCATAATATTTGAACCTATAGTAAGGTGGATAAGAAGCTAAGAGAGAGATCACTCCCTTTGTATTATGCACAAACTTCTATAGAAGATTATATAACCTAAGGAAAATATTTAGTGTATAGGACTACACATATTAAGTTATTCATTCAAGTGGACCATGAAGAAACAAAGGAACATATGTATTTAAGGAACATAAGTGGTTTTATTTTTATATCCAGGATGAGTTAAGCATGCATATAATAAATAGTATGAAAAATGAGTATGAATTAGCTTTGAAAGCATAAGATAAAAAAGTAAAAATGATTCTTGGAGATCACCTAGATTGAAGATAAGGCCATCATATCCTTTAAGGGGATGAGGTGTATTTAATCTTATCAAAGGAAAATCACCTTGTGGGTTGGAGAAATAGGAAGATACTAGACAATGGTTTCAAAATCAATAGAGGAAAAATATTTTAGATAGGTAGAGGTTATAGTTGTGGTAGAGATGGAATTCCCTACAAAGAACATTATTTACTATAGATTTGGTGAATAATGGCATAGAGAATTTGCATGTCCACATTTTCATGTATAAGAGAGCATGAAATAGGAGAACCCAAGATTATATTTGGTTGAGGTTAAGGTAGAAGAATAAAATCTCAAAGTTTATGCACATGTAGGAAATAATATTATGATGAGAATAACATTGATTTATCCAAGGAAAGAGTAGGTGTTGGATAGATATAGCGGTGATTCATGGATTTGTACAAATTAAAAATAAATAATTGAAACTATCAACATAACCATAAGTAGTGCTAGCTACTTAGTGACTTTTTTGACAATTTTTTAGGCATTAAATTGACGATTTAAAGGCCAAATATTATAGTTTTATTTTATTTTCACTTGTTTTAATAATTTTATAGATTTTTTTTAGTAATTTGATGAAATTTTAATTACAATTCACATTTGAGATTTATTTAGACATGTATAAAATAACAGCTACCTATTTAGCCCAATTTAAATTGCATGAAAAGTTACTAAAAAAAACAAGTTGAGCTAACTCTAGGATATATATGTTTTTATAATAGCATATTATCTATACATAAAAACTCTATTTTTGAGTTACAATTTATTTAAGGATTTGTGTATTATTTAGAAAGAACAACAAAAAAATTTATTGCTCATGAATTGTCTCTATAATTCTATTATGTGTTTTTGAATTGTTACACTTTCAAATTCATAAATTAGTTATGGGTTTTGTGAATGCATATTTGTAGCCTACATCAGATTTTATTATTACATTGTTACTTGGGTGTGATTATTTTCCACCACTTTTTTTATTGACCATGTAATTTTTTTAATTTTATTGAATATGTTAAATGTTTTTAATAAAAATATATATTTGATTTTTATCTACATTAATTATATAACTTTGAACAAATGTGTAAATCAAATAGATCCACAACACATTACTAATCTATGTTCCATATTTTAATATACTTGTTTAACAATGAGTGAAGATAACATGGATATATATGTAAAATGTTATATAGTGGTTAGTCTATAAATATTAAAATTTTATTATAAGCATTCATATGTCAATTATAAATTAAAATATAATTAAAAATATAAGTTATTTAATAAATTTCACCAATACATATGCAAAATAAATACAAATTATAAAATAAATGTCAGTTTTTTTGGTAGGACATATGTCATGTTTAAAATTTTCAAAGTATTTAAAACCACTAATAGAATAAATTTTTATATATTAAATCACTACTTTTCTTTAGAAAGAAGCATACACACTTAGTGTAATAAATAAAACCTTGTCTAGCATGACATTTTTCATATGTAAATTTTTTATATATCGAATTAGGAAAAAGTCTCTTTATTTTTTTATATCAAATCAATTGCTATGCCCTTAACCTTTGGCATGTCTTGGGATATGTGTGGCTGACTTGTGGCTTACATACATCTTTTATATTCTAGTTACATTTCTCTATGTTCCTAGTTAGATCAACCTATGGAATAACCATGGATAAGTAGACTATATTTAAGAGGTAATGGTTAGTATTTGATCATCATGTTAAGTATTTTTCTCTTAGTGCATTGTTGTGGAGGTTTCCCCCTTGAAGTGGTTTTTCTATATTATCCATTATTATTCTCTATTGTCAATTATTGTTGTGTGATCTCTCATATTTGCTTATTCTATGTGATATAAAATCATTATGTGTGAACATCTAAGTAATTTCATTAAAAGTGGTATCAAATCTTCAATTTGGGAAAGCTTTCTATGGCATTGTTTTTTTGGATCAGGTGAGGTACGACTTCTATGAGGGGAAGAAGTGGAAAAACATAAATTGCAATCCAAGAAGAATTTATTTTTTTATATCGACATAGTATTGTTTGAAACACTTTTTTGAAAAATAATAATTACAAAAATCCTAATTTTTTTCACCTTGGACATTTGTAGTCATTGGATTCATCTCGACAAGATGATCGCAATGGTATAGTCTATGTGTACACTTTTTTTGTGCCAAAATTTATTACCCTAGTGCACAAAAGTAGTCATTGGATTCGTCTTAGTGAGATGATCACAATGGTACCATCCCCTAGTACACATTTTTTGGGTTAAAAACCCTCCTACGGTTTGTATATGCTTGGTCCTTTTACATAGGGATGAAAAGGGGGAAAGAAACTCTTAAGACTCCTCTCGGTGACATAGAATTTAGAACTTTAGATTTATTGATTTCTTAACTTTAGGTTGACATAAAAGGCTTGGTATGGCATGATGAATTTATTGCAGCTCAAACTAATGTTTTAGGGATGCACAAAGAGATTAATGGGGTTAAAAATAAATTGAATCAAATCACTACTTCATTGGCTAGTCTTTCATCTCAGTTATAGTTAAACAACCCTCCACTTCAGCATTCGGGTCCTCCTCTCTGAACACTAACAACTCCAACTCTAGTGTGAAACCAATGTTTCCCAAAGTGGAAATGTGTAAGTTTTATGGTATATATCCTCTCACTTGGATTACCCAACTTGATAATTTATTTGATCTGCATCAAACTCCTAGTTCTTAGAAGGTGATCATGTCATCTCTATATCTGGAACCTGAGTAGTTCATTTGGTATCATTAGTTATGTGCTCAAAAGAAAAAGAATGGTACTCTTGTTACATGGTATATTTTCACTAATGATTTGTTGGCTCATTATCAAAATAATTTCTCTAAAAACTACTTCAACTAGTTAGCCAAACTATGGCAAATAAAAACTATGAAGGGTTATATTCATTAGTTTTAGAATCTATCCTTATGGGTGGAAGACATCATTGGAGAAAATTTGATTGATCTATTTTTGGGTAGTCTCAAAGATAGCATCCAATTGGAGGTTCAAATGTTAACCCAAAATCTATATCAGAAGCTATCCCATGAGCACGCATGGTAGAGGAAAAATATATTATCAAATAGAAAACTTTCACTACTTGGTCATGATCACACCTTTCTAGCACCATCATATCCTCAACCCACTAAACTGACACCTCAACAAATTGAGGAGAATTGAGCCAAAATATTGTGTTATGGTTATGATAGAAAATGGAGTAAAGACTATCATTGTGCTAAAAAGAACTTAGTTTACATCGAAGGTGCCAGTGAGGATGATGATGATGAGGAGGCACATGGAAAGGATGAAGAAGGTCCTAAGGAGTAATCGAAAGACTCTCATCCTACTATTTCCTATCATGCACTTTCAAGTATTATTACTCCCTAAAATATTAAGTTGATGGGTTTCCTAAATAAATAGGTCACTATTTTGATTGATTCTAGGAGCACACATAACTTCATCAGCAATAAGCTGGTTGCTCACTTAATTTTTTTCATTTATCTTGCTCTAACATTTTAGGTCATGATTATAGATGGTGGTACTATCAGCTAATTAGGAAAATGTCATAGTATTAAGTTGGCCATGGGAGACTACTTGTTGGATTTTCCTATGTTTGTTATTCCCATGGGGGGAGTTGACATAATTTTAGGAGTATAGTGGCTCACCACTTTGGGCACTATTGAGATGAATTTCTAGGAATTATTTATGCATTTTAATTTTGAGGGAAGGACATTTGAGCAAAGGGGATTAAGGGATAAATCTACACATAGCTTTTTTACTCCCATAAAATGACAAAAATTATCCAAAAGGGTGTTGAAAGATTTGTAGCTTGCTTGTTTTCCACGAAAGTTCATCCAACTCAGCCATCTACACCTCTTGATCTACAACAAGTGATTGATACTCATTCAATTTTTTTTAGTGACATGTTGAAAGGACTTCCACCTAGCCACACACATGATCATGCTATCAAAATTATTCTTGGTATTACACCACCTAACATTAGGCCATATAAGTATCCCTATGCCTAGAAAAGTGAAATTGAAAAGATGGTATAAGAAATGTTGGATGCAAAAATCATTCACCATATCCAAAGAAAATATTATTCACCAGTTATCATGGTGTAAAAAAAAGATGACACTTGGAGGATGTGCCTTAACTATAAGGAACTCAAAAAGTACACTATCAAAGATAAGTTTCTTATTCCTATCATTAATGATTTACTAGATGAATTAAATGGTGCTCTTTATTTTACCAAGTTAGATATGCATTCTAAGTATCATCAAATCTGGATCCATGATGAAGACATACCCAAAACTACTTTTAGGACTTGCGAGGGCCATTATGAGTTTTTGGTTATGCCTTTTGGGCTAACAAATGAACCATCTACCTTTCAAAGTTTGATGAATACTATTTTTAGGCCATTTTTGAGGAAATTTGTTCTAGTATTTTTTGATGATATCCTCATTTATAGTAAAAATTGGGAATACCATTTGCACCATATGAAATAGGTACTCTTAATTTTGGAACAACATTAGTTGTATACCAAACCTTCCAAATGTACTTTTAGAGCTTGTAAGGTTGAGTATTTGGGTTAGCTAGTTTCACATACAGGATTAAAAGTATATCCTAAAAAAATCCAAGCAAAGGTGGACTAGCCAATTCCTAAGACACTCAAATAATTAAGGGTATTTTTGGGGCTCACCGATTACTATCATAGGTTTATCAAAAATTATGGTAGCATTGCAGCCCCAATCACATCTTTATTGAATAAAAAATCCTTTAAGTGGACTGATATAGCTACTAATTTGAACAAATGTAATTGGTGATATACACCACTCTAGTGTTGGCTACTCCTAATTTTTCCAAGACTTTTGTGGTTGAATGTGATGCATATAGGTATGGTATAGGTGTTTTACTCATGTAAGAAGGTAGACCACTTACATTTGAAACTCATCAATTGAAGGGTAAAAATTAGGACAAGCCCATTTATGAGAAGGAAATGATGGCCATTTTGCATACAGTTAAACAATGAAGGCATTATTTAATGGGTCATCACTTTTAGGTAAATATCGATCATGACAGTCTCAAATATTTTTTGGAATAAAGTGTTGTTTCAAAAATCAGCTCCACTCATTTTTTGGAACAACCCCCTGTGAAACTTGTCCATTTTGCCCTTTGTCTCTCTAAGTCCATTTTTCGAGATGGGTTTTTCTCATTCTCATATTTTCTCAACTAACACCATTTGAGGTTCATAACATCTTTTCATTACATTTTACCCAAAATGTGAAAGCTGTTATGGTCTTGATGTGACTAAGGGACCAAATTTAACATTTTTAGAGTTAGTCTCTTCTTCAATTTTCATGCATGGGCAACAAAATTTTTTGCCAATGCATTTTTCTCCATTCTTCATGCAGGAGCGGCAAATTTTGCCGCCCCTACATTTGGAATGCAGGAGTATAAATTTTTTCCACCCCTACATTTTTCTCCCTTACATGTAGGAGTGGCAAATTTTGTTTCCCCTGCATATCCCTTCGATTTTCAGTGTAAGGGTAGTAAAATTTGCCGCTCGTACACTACCTCAATTTTTGCATGTGACATTTATGGCCACGGGCACCGAGTGGTTGGGGTTGATTTTCACCCCATTTAATCTAATTTTCACCCCATTTTGATCCATTCCTTCCTCTCATCCTCCTGCCTTCTACCTCTAGATGATCTAATAAGCAGGAAAAGTGTGTCTCGACAGATTTGAGCTCGCAGTGCACGTTATTTTCCAGGTAGGTTTTATTTTTGTGCTTTGTTCTTTCATTCTTCCCTTGCTTTTGTTATTTTCTTTATCCATTGTTATTTTTATTAGGGTTTGTGTTTTTCTTGTTTATTTCTTCCCCTTAGACCGATCGGCCCCCTTCCTTTCCTTTTCTCATTGAGCTCTTTTCTTTCCTCCCTCATCGGCCTTCCATTATTCTCTCCATGCTAGGGCGGCAAAATTCACTTCCCTCCCTTCTCTCCCACAAATTCCCTAAATTCTTACCTATTAAGGGTGACAAACTTGCCACCCTAACCTTGCCCTTCCCCACCTCCTGCATTGGTGGTGAAATTCACTGCCGATACGGGTTCGCACCACTTAGCTGCATCGATAGCAAAATTTGCTACCGACTCAGGTCTAAAGTGCAAGGGTGGCAAATTTTGTTGCCCTTACACTTTCCTATGAAACATGCATGAGCATAAAAATTCACCATCTATGCCCTTTTTCTTCCCCTTGCATGCAAGGGCGGCAAAATTCACCGCCCATGCATGTAAAACACCCCACATGCCAGGGTGGCAAATTTCACCGCCCTTGCATTTTTCCTTCAAATTCTCTAACTCTGGAGAAATTTTCATCCTTTTCATTTTTTTTGCCTCATCCCCATTTTCCTCTCATTTTTTGACCTATTTTATGACCTAGCCCTATCAAGCACCTTTCCTTAGTCATGATTATCCAACATGAAAATTCCCTAATTTGCCCAGTGTTCTCTAATTGCACAATCATGATTATCATTGCAGTACCCCCTAAAGATTCTTCTTCATCAATGTGCTCTTGACAAAGACTAGTTCTAATGACTAAATCTTTTTCAAAGAAGTCAAAGGCCATGAAGTACTAGTACCAAGGCATTTTCTCGATCACCTTAGTCACTTCTAATGTTGACGACATTAGGGACATAAAGATCGGCCATGTGGATATGGCCAAGTTTGTAACCAGAACCAAGGTGATGAACCTGAGCTCAAAAATGAGAAGGATAATCAAAAGCAACATTCATCTAGTTGCCTCTTTCCCAGTAGTGTCACATCATACAGATTTCATTTTCTAGTGCACCCAGTTCTACAACAGAGAGACTAGGTCAGTGTCGAATGCTAGTAGCAACACAATAATTTGGCTGGATCCTAAATTTATTGATAAATTCTTCATGTGCCCTCTTGCTACTAAAGTGTTGAGAATCAAATTCATTGAGGCACAAAAGGAGTATGACAAGGATCTCGAGAGGGCAAAGAAGGTGATGAATAATAGGTGGCTTAAGACCCCTAGAACCAACTTGTCTAGATGGCTACAAATTTTTTTGAGGAGTGATTTCATTGAATAAGTTAGTGACTTGATTACTCTTCTCAAAAGAGTATGAGGTCTACCATCTTCTTCATAATTCCATGAATGGATGTATCCCTTCATCAAGATAATCCTACAAGGGAAGCAAGTCATCTTCTAGGGTGAGCAGATCAGCAATGCTCTACATGAGCAGTTGACCAAGGTATCTGCTACTTTGAAGTTCTATATGACTTCATACTTGGTGTACACCACAGCTTCCATGCAAACCTTTCCAGCTTTGACAATAGAAGGGGATAAAAACCACACCTGTTTATTCATATTACCCTCAATTAACACTATAAGGATCAATCCATCATTTTAGGAGGGTAAATGACACCTTCTTCATAGTATTTTTGTGCCTTTTCAACCCTCATCTCAAACAAAAAAGAGTATCTGATGAATCTTGGACAGTCGTCAATGACTTTGGCTGCATGTTTCTATAATTTCCCTCTTTTTACTATCTATGGGTTGGATTTTTCTAAGGCTATCCCTATATGCTCCCCAAGTTTCCTTCTGACAAGTTAGTCCTAATGGAGCTGTGTAGATAAATGGTTGTCATACACACTAGGAAAATGGAACTAAAAAAGCTAGGTTTTAGGTTCTTAATTGAAATTGGTAGATACTCAATTTTGACTGTAGCTAAAGCAAAGATCATGGAGATGGAAATGCAACTGGTTACCATGAAACAGTTCAAGAGAAGGGACAATTTTGATTACAGGGGTGTCAAAGATATGACCAGAAGAAAGACTCAATTTTATGAGCCTATGATTGAAGACATCTAGGTAGACTTGAGAACAGTCAAACAAATCAAGAGGATGGACTACAACAGGTTGACTCTAGAGTAGATAAAATATCTAGGGCTTGTAGATATTTCCTTTAATTTGGTCGATGATAAGAATATTATCTACAATAGATACCTAGCTAAGAAGGTTGTTGACTCCAATTCATGGTCCCAAAAAGAATTGACTTCTTTAAGGAAGAGATTCAAACCAATATTGGCTAACACCAATGATTGATTAGCAACTAAAGGGATCACATTGAAGGAGTTCATTATAGGATTAGAGGCTGAATCCCAAGTGAAAACAAGGAAGAAGGTAGAGAACAGGACTAAGAATAAAGGTGATGTTCCTTCTTTGTCTAGGCTTAACAAGCCGAGAATCATCTTTGTGTCTAAGAAATCAAAGGTTGTTGAGGAGCCATAATTAATGGCAAAAGGGGTTGGAGAAAAAATCACCCAAGAATAGGTAGCTCAGTAGATGGAGACAAATGACAACCCTTTAGAGTGGTAGAGAACTAAGCCTCTATCTTCCCAAGAAGGGGCACAGCCACTTACAAGCATTTCTTCTTCACCACCTCAACTCATATAGCATCTCCTTTGCCTCTTTCTCCCATCAGTGTTCCTCTTCTAGAGCTACCTTTCCTTCTAGATTCATGTTTGGTGATCTTAAGGCACTTCTAAAGATGTCCTTCACTCCTCAAGTTCCATCCCTAGTCTCTCTTCTCCTTCTTTCAACATAGGAGAAAGCTTTGCCATTGACCAGTTAGCGGCCGATATAGTTTCACTAGTTACTCCCACTGCACCTGTTATTCCCACTAGTAGTGTAAATGTTACCCTAGTGACACTAGCTATTGGAACCATTGCCATAACAAGCACTTCTTCTTCCCCCCCCCTTGGTTGTCAGTTTTCACACCCAAAAGGATGAAGCTAGCCATCTCTGTAGATGACTTTGATTTTGGCAAGATAGTGCCAATGAAAGCTAAGGCCCCTAAGAGACCAAGGATCCTTTCAAAATTGGTTGAGGAAAAGGGGCACAAATTTTTAGAGATAGCTAAACCTCTATAAGACAACCCTTGAGGGTTTTGACATGAGCAGCTATTCCATTTCTCATGTTGAGCTAGGGAAAGTTACTCACAAGGGTGCGAAGAGCGATCTACAGTCCACAATGGACATCATGGTCCATAAATTTGATAGGGAAAAGGAGATGAAAGATTACTATAAGGCAAAGGCAGAGCAATTGATTGTAGTAGTTAAGAAATTCACCCTTGCCCCTGAAGCAGCAGCCCTAGAAGCCTTTTCCATAGATAACCCTATTATTTAGAAAGCAGAGAAAATCTATATAAAAGGGAAAGTGCTAGAGGATTATATTGAAAAGATGCACACTAAGGGAATTTCCTTACTTATAGAGGTTGCTGAGAAGATAGACAAGATGAAGAAGGTGAAGACAGATTTAGAGGACCTCGTCTCTCTTATATCTCAAGATATTGATAGTACAAATAAATATTTTAGCAAGTGGATAGAGATGAAGGATCTAAATAAATACACCTTGATATCCATCGGTGTCATTGCTAGCAAAGATTCCTATATTGAGATCAAGGAATCACTGATATACAGGATTCAGGTACTTAAGGAGCTGATCAAAGATCTCAAGTCTTCCAAGGATGCTAGCGAGAAAAGTGACACAGGCCTGTTGAACAAACTAGAAGAATTGCCTTGCGACCTCACTTCTAGAGATAATCAATTTCTCTTAGTAGAAGAGATTATTAGAGAATTAAAAGGTATGGTCCAGAGGGATTTTGAAGAGAAATCATTTTCAATGACTTCTGTGGATAACATCTTAGATACTTAGTTAACTCTGGATAATCTAAGATCCCGGTTAACTAGTCATGCCAAGGCAATCACAACATTGAAAGACGCTACAATCAGGGCCAGAGTGATATTCAAGAACACCATTGTGCCAAACAATATAGGAATCTAGGCATCTATCACCATGTATGATGCTCATCTGAAGAAATCTGGTGGCAAGAGTTGAATCATTCCTCCCTTTCTCTCTTCTTCCTCTCTTCTCATGCACTTTTGTCATGTAAAAGTGCATGCAATTTTGTAATATGTAATTACATGTAAAAAATCTATAAAAATATCTCAAATTCAAAGATGACTCATCTTTGACTAAGATATTTTTATATTTTAATCTTTTTTAATTTTGAAGGTTTATCCCTATATATAGAGGGATCCTCTTTTGTAAAAGAATATCTCTGGATAATTGAGAGCAAAAACTCTGCTGAAATTGAGATATTTTTTGAGACTTTGTACTCAACTTGTAAATCATATTTTATCAAATGAATGAGAAACAAGTTTATTTCAGACTTTGTGTTGAAGTAATTTGTGTTATTTAGGAAATAGTTCTTATGTCCTCTTTCCTGATAATCTCTTATCTATTCAATTTAATAAGCAAAGTGTGTGTGTCGACATTATCTGAAGACGTTTCTAAAAGATAAAAGAAAGACTTTGAACTAATTTTATCTTGGTGATCATTTTATTCATTATAGTTTTAGGTGAAGACTTTGTGCTTTGTTTCACTCTACAGTCATGCGTGCTCTGAATCAGTGAAGGAGGCAACAAAAGACTTTGTGCTTACGTGGGTTTCCTTGTGGACTTTGTTACTACCTTCAAGAGACTTTTTGCTCTGTGCTAGATACCATTCCTAAAAGAAGAGGAGTGTTTTTAGCCATCGACCAAGATTTCTCTCCTTTGTTTCTTGGACATCATCTCTGAAAAAAGAGAGATGGATGGTGTTATACTACCCTGAGTATTATTTTCTGCTTATATATATACATATAACATATAAATATTCATAGGAAACCTCCCCTTGATGAGAGGAGAGATTTATCTCATTAATATGTGGTAAACCTACACTTTTTGTGGCAAAATCTCCTTGTACTATGGTTGATATACCCATTTTGTCATCAGTTAGTTGACAACAAAATATTCACCCAACACAAAGGTTATCATCTGAAGAAAAATAGAAATGGGTAACTAAGATGTTAGGATATGATTTTGAAATAATTTAAAAGAAAGGCAAGGACAATGTAGTGGTAGTTGCATTATCTAGGAAGGATGAATCAGCTGAGGCCTTGCTATATGTTATGACCATTCTATAGTTACATTGGATAGAAGAAGCACAATCAGAATGGGACAAGGATAGTGTTACCCATGATTTGATTCTTAATCTTTAGCAAGGTTTGAGTGGATTTGAAAAATTCACATGGAAGAGTGATGCATTATGGTATAAATATAGATTATACCTATGTAATAATTCTCTTATTAAATATAAAATCCTTCAATAACTTCATGCAACTCTGATTGGGGGTCATTCAAGATTTTTGAAAACCTATCATAGAATCAAGAAAGATTTATTGGGAAGGACTCAAGGGGGATGTATAAAAATATGTGGTTGAATGTATGATCTATCAAAAAAATAAAGGAGAAACCATCAAAACCCCATATTTTTTATAGCCTTTATCCATCCCAAGCTAATGTTGGGAAGAGGTGTCTATGAATTTCATTATAGGATTACTAAGATCTGATGGTCAAAATGTTATCATGGTTATGGCAGATCATCTTAGTAATTATACTCATTTCTATTTTTTATCACAACCATTTTTTGATAGTATAGTATCTTCTAATTTTTTTAATATAGTTTAGAAATTGCATGGTACCCTTAAGATCATTGTCATTGATCAAGACCCCATCTTAACTAGTAATTTTTGAACTAAGTTATATGCATGTTTGGGCACCTAGTTGGCTCATAGTTCATCATATCATCCTAAATTAGATAAACAAACTAAGGTAGTCAAAAAATGTCTGGAAGGATATCTCCATTATTTTATTTTTGATAAATAGGATAAATGGGTTCATTGGTTGCCACTTGTTGAATGGTGGTATAATACTTCTATTCATAGTTCTTTCAAAATGTATCCTTTTCTGGCACTATATGGATACCACCCACCATCCATCACTTTAACCTTGAAGGTCCATCCTAAGGTTCATGTAGTTGAATAACATATTCACCATCATTTGGAGGTCCTTGCTAGTTTACATGAAAATTTAGCCATGGCCCAGAATCACATAAAACTGTAGGTAGATCAACATAGAAGTGAGAGGCACTTTGACATTGGTGATTGGGTTTTTATTTGATTACAACCATATAAGTAGATGTCTTTGAAGCAATATAAAAAGGATAAAAAGTTGTCCCCTAAGCATTATGGGCCTTATCATATCTTATAGAAAATTGGTAGTGTAGCCTATAAGTTAGAAAGTCATTGGACATAAAGTGGCTACCCAAACTAAGTTACCATAATTGGATGATGAAGGAAGAGTTGTTCTTGATCCTAAGGTGATCCTTCAAATATGCACTAAGTAGTTGCAGTCTTGAGTGATTAAGGAGAACCTGATCAAATAGAAGAATCTACCTTATAAAGATGCTACTTGAGAGGATGAATATTTTGTGCAGCAACATCTAGAGTTGACTCAACATTGAGGACATTTTTTTGAAGGAGAGGGGAATGCTACACCCTTAACCTTTGGCATATCTTGGGATATGTGTGGTTGACTTATGGTTACATACATCTTTTATATTTTTGTGACATTTCTCTACATTCTTAGTTAGGTTGGCCTATAGAATAACCATGGATAAGTAGACTATATTTAGAAGGTAGTGGTTAGTCTTTGATCATCATGTTATGTATTCTACTCTTAGTGCATTTTTGTGGAGGTTGTCCCCTCAAAATCACTTTGTTATATTATCTAATATTCTTCTCTATTGTCAATTATTGTTATGTGATCTCTCATATTTGCTTATTATGTGTGCTATAAAATCATTCTATGCAAGCATCTAAGTAATTTCATTATGTCAATGATTTTAACAAAGTGTTGATTTTTTATTTAAAAACATTAGAAGATTGAGTAAAAAAATTAAAAGTAAATGAATGATTATACAGTAAAATATGTGCACGTGCGCATGTGCACATGTGCATGTAATTATTTTATGACTAAGGCCGAAATTTTATAATTTTGAAAAAATATTTAAAATTTTTATCATAAAATACAATAATTTTTTCAATAGATTATATAAAATTTAAAAATTATAAATTATACATACATACATACATACATATTCCTCTTATTTTAAATTATACCAACATTTTAAGGGCAATATTAAATAAATAATCATCATAAAAAATGTTTCATGATAGGCAAGGTTGAATTTCAAGTTTTGTCAATGGCAGGATGATAATTGAAAATATATTGATGACAATACCTACATATATGTGTAATACTAACACAACTATCTTAGATAAATATATGTAAAAGATGTTGAGAGATATTATTAAGGCACCTACTCCACTTATGTAAAAAATATAATAGGTGCTTTAAGAATGATATATGATAGTTGTATATTAATGTTATCTAATATATTGCATAATTATGAGAGATATTGAATATTTCTAGCTGACACCATGTAATTAGAATAATTATTGTGTGAAAAAAGTATTCATTGATAATTACCCATATAGCCATTATATAATGTGCATAATAAATAACCAACTACTACAATAAATCCATTAGGTTTTTTTGGAAATATAAAATATCCTTTTGATTAAAATTAATAATTAGACAAATTCTATAAATTAATTTGAAAATAGATACACTATTCATCCCCTAAGCCAAAATTAGTAAATATAGTAACTTACAAATTTTGAAAAATTTGTACAATATTTTGGATTTTTTTTTTCTAATTTCATTAATACCTATAATAAAAGCCTCTAATAATTTTAAAAATAGAGATGTTATTGGATAAATATGGTTTGAAAAAGAAAATATAAGCTATGAGCCTAAGAAAGGAAAACCCTAATAGAAAAATGAGGGTGAAAGGCTAGGGCAAAAAATAAAACTTCTAATTTACACAAAAGACAAGGGAAAATTAGAGATAAGATATGAAACCCTAATAAAAAATTATGAAATCTTAGAAATAAGGTTGGAACCCTAAGGGAAACCTAGGGTTTATCAATGCTCAAATAAAAACATGGGTTCACTAATATATTTTATCAAAATTGATGAATTAAACATAGTGTTAATCTAATTATGAATAAAATAAGAAAGTATAAAATATTCAATAAGTCACAAAAGAATAATTTGGGACTTTATATTTATGGAAAGATGTTAAAAAGGGAAAAGACTAAAGATAAATAACTTAGATAGCACTCAAATTAGGTTGATTGTGATATTAATTGTGTGATTGACTATGGGACTATGTGAGATGACTATGAATCAAGGATAGGGCTCTACATAGATTTGGGACAAGGCTACAGTATTTATACAAGGCCATCCTACACTAACATCTATAGGGCATGTTAATATTTGGTAGGTATTTTCCCTCAATGTAAATTTAGACTAGTGTGCTTGCATTTTTAGGTCCTATATGTGTGATCTGAGATCTTCTATTTGTTGTGGAATCCATTGTGTACCTTATTCTTCACTTGGAACTAGTTATCAATACACAATTATGAATTAAAAAAATAAATGGTGAAAAAAGGTTAGTGGTTTAAGTTAGTTTTGACCTCAACACCTCCTATGTTGAGTGTTTCCTACATATACCAATACTCTAAAAAAGGATCAAAATTCATTTAGTTATCCTATGCTATGGTTGTGTGTGTGAAATAATAGCTTAAAGTTATATGTTGGTGCAATACTAGTGTAATTAAGCACTTCAACAATGGTTTTTGACCTTGAAGGTGTATTTAGACTTTGGTTAGGGATACTTGGGTTATTTAGACTCAAAATAGGTAATGATAGGTGTTTTATTCTCAATGTGTAGTTAGAATAATTTTGGTGTATGAAATATGAAAGCGTCTTTCCATATAATGAGCAAATGAATGGAAAACATGCTTATGTAGAAAAATATTAGTAAATTACTTGAATTGGGCTTGCTAAATGCGTGGGATAACCCATTAAGTGAATTTTAATTTGATAAATTAGCTATTGTTTTGTGGGAGGATGAAACATATGGATTCAAACACTACCGATGAGAAGGATTATCTTAAAGGAGGGGCCTTGTCTAAGGAGGAAAGACAACTAAATTGGAAGTGTATATCAGTATAATAGTGAGTTTAAGATGTTTAGATGAAGAATAGTAAGATAAAGTCTAATAATTTATGAAAGATAAGGATCATCCACATAGAAGTAGAGGAATAACAATTTAGAACCATGAAAATGAACATGAGATAAGTATATATAAGGAGTGGTCACAAGTACACTATTTTAACATTAAATTTTAATTTTAGTGACCATAAAAACATGAAATCTAAGTTAATGGGCATATAAGTGTCATGTCAAGTAGTTAAAAAAATTAGGCACATAGTAATAAGCATAAAAGTAGATGCATGATATACATCATAACATCACACACAATATAATAATGTTTGATATAAATCATGGTACCTATCTCAAAAAAAATCATATATGTATCAACACACATATACACATCTAATATCATAATAATGAAGCACATAAACACCTAAGATACGACTAGAATTTGACCCAAATCTATCCCAAGAGTAACAACATGACCATGACATGGAATAGAGGATCATTTAAAACCATTGTAACATGATGGGAAAAAAAAATCAATGTACTCATAGAACAAAAAATAAAACAAACATAAATTATCACATAATTTAATAATAAATATCATCAAACATACATATAACAAGTAATGTTAGTTTGCATAATCAATCAATGTCACCATCTAGTATATCAAAACACAATATCTATAGAAAATAACACCATAAAGTGTATACACAAGAGAAATAAATGTATAAATAGTTTAAGTAGCTCAATACAATTAATATAATGGCATATAATAATTTATAATAAAAATTTTACCAAGAGGCCTTCAGTATATGCATGCACTGAAGATAAAAAGGTAGCCCCTAGGTGTAATGAATGTCACACATCTATATGTCCATATGATATATGTAACTTTATTTAAAACATCCCACTCGCATACACCATGATAATCATGTGCATATAAAATAGATATGTAACTCACTAAGTAAATGATAAATAACATCAATCATTCATGTATACTAACAAAACGTGTTAAGCATAGGTCTTGGTTTTGAAGTTTTTTGAATATTTGATTTTTTTATTTTATTTTTTGGAATTTAATTATTTTACTACTAAAAAATGATCCCATTAATGGAATAATCATATATATGAATTGGATCAATCAATTTAAATGTCACATGTTGTAGGTGAGGATTAACATGTGTATCAAAATCTGAATCATATAAGTGAGCATGCATTATGAGATATCCAACATTGTCATCATAGTCAACATTATCATGTATAAAATATGTATATATAGTATATATAGTAACTTATGGACTTCATTGTACAATATAATAATGTGTTAGTGTTTGTTGTGGAACACAAATATAAGCTTATAGAATTATCTAAGGAAGTGACAAACTATATAACACCTACTGACTTAAAATATATTGTTTATGTAAAAGCCATTGAAGCACTTGTATTTGAGGAAGATAAATCACCTATATCTGATTTACCTTTGTAAGATGAACTTGGATAGGTTTGATGATAGGCTGTGATGGACATGTAAAATTGAATGTATCTGACTAAATGGGGTAGTCATATGGAATACCCAAAACTATAACTACTCAGTCAATATAGATATAATTTATGCATTGATATACTAAATATGGTATTAAATGTATATTATGTATCCATGGACACCTTAATAACATATATAATTATTTGGTATTGGTAAAAAACTAAGAACCAAGTAGTAATGGATGCATGCCCTACCATAAGTGAAACAAAATGTCCCCAAAAGAATTTTGTATATTTCAACCAAATCCTTTTACTATATTAATTATAAAAATTAAATATTTATGTGTGTAACAAATACTATCAAACAATATCATAATGCATATGTTTTCACTTGAACTATTATCCATCAAAACATTATGTATATGATGTGAGTCAATGAAATCAACAAAATAAAGGTGCATAGGTAGAATCATCATAAAAATCTCATGGTCATTGAAAGTGATTGAAGGCTTTTATAATTTTGTCTATTTGAGTGTACCAATAATACCATCTATAGGATGTTCTCATAGATACCCAAATTTTATACAAGCCTTGTTTCCTGATACCATTTTATCAACTTTCCATATATAGATCTCAAACTATGAAATAATCAATTAGTGGTACATTTCTCTTGATATTTTGATTTGTCTTTATTAATCATATTTAGATGTGTGATCCCATTTTCCTATCATAACCTATTTCACATGATACATTATAGATATATTTATCTCTCCCTATCATTCTTGGAGTTTGTTAGCCTCTCATTTTAAATTATTTTGGGAACATTTCATATTGTGACCATTGTTTGGCCATGTTTCAACATCTTTTTTTAGATTTTGTGCATCACTAGACCCTAATTTAAAAATTGGAGACTTATATATACACAAATACTATTAGGAATTTAGGTACAAACACACTTTCATTCAAAAGCTATAAAATATTATTATAGAATTTATAGAGCTAAGTTTCAAGTTTACAAGGTTCAATTCATATATTCATGCTTGTACCAAGGTAAAAAAAAGAGAAGGATCATATAAGATTTTATACACAATTAATCACATACACATTACTAGGATAACTACATTCAAGTTTGATCCCTCTTCAAAGTACTAGAAATGAATTTCAATACTTGGTCTTTCAATGGGGATTGATCAAGGTCAATCCAATTCAACTTTTTCACTTGACACTCCCTTGATTTGATGTCAAATATATTATTTAGGACTAGAATTTGATATACAAGTGTTACTATGTATATTTGGAAAGAGATAAAGGAAACAATAGTCATTTTAGGTGAAATTTCACCACTTATGAAATAAATATTCGTACATTATGTATAAAGTTAGTTCTAACCACATAGTCATTTTTGACTATCAATAATGACCAGTTCTATTAGAACTAACTAGAGAAAAATAAGTAAAGAAAAATAATACACATATCAATGATATAGTCCCAATGTGTACAAATCAAATAATTAATACTTAGACCTACACGATGAATAAACTATGAGTTCTCTTATCCCTTTATCAATTAATCATTGATACATTTAGTATATAGGATTTTGATATATTTTTATCTAAGTTATATTTCAAATTTATATATTAATGAAATTAATCTTATCCATTAATCTAATTTAGGGTAAAACATATTGATGAACCTGTATATATATCAAATAGTGAAAACCCTAGGTCCCATTTCAGGGTTTCATCCTTTGTAGGGTTTTAAATATAATTTATAATTCATGTTTGTTTATTTAATTTGAATAAGCTTTACATATTTTAAAATAACTTGTATAAGTCTTAGTAAAAGAAATAGACAATCAGCTAGAAATACCTAGTGACTATCATACTATGGACTTCATATTTGATCAAAAATTCATTCCATATGCTTATGATAATGAATGGACCATTAAAAAAATGTGTGTAATTAATAATTAAAATTATATGCATGAAGAATAAAATATTTAATTATTGGATTGTGATGTTAATTATCTATATAATTCTAATGATGACAAATAAGAAGTATGATTTAATAGTGATAATTTTAGTAAACAAGAAAATGAACCCACTAATGAAGAAACAAAATAACCCCCTCCTCCTATTCCCTCTATGAATTCTAATTCAAATTTTATGATAGAACAAGATAATAAAGATACTAATGAACATGTTCATGATCCTACCATACCTTATGACCTAAGAAGTGAAGATGCCCTTCCTACTCTTTTCCCCCAAAAAGTACATAATTTATTATATTATAGTAAATTACATTCCAAATATGCATAAGTGTATATAAATAAGTTATAAAAGGGAAAAATATAAGAAACAATAATAAAAAATACAACACCAAGATTTCAAATGATTTATAACACATGTCCCATCACATAAAAATGCAAAGACAACTGACATAAGCCTGCTATCATGCCAAAAAGAGTAACCTGACAAAATATCCCCACTTAAAGTAAATAATCACATATGATCACTAATAAAATGGGGGATATCATTTCATGGAATGACCATATGGCCTCTCTTATATGTGCCAAACTCCAACATCCATTTTTAATCACTCTTTTGAGAGCCCATCGACTTCTACATTCCTTTCTCTAAATATATGATGAAAATAGATTTCATGGAAAAATGATCTAGAATGTTTAACCTCTTAAAATATAGGACATATATTGAAAATTTACATAAGATATATACCTTTCATCTAGTTAACCACAATAAGGGAATCGCTAAATATTTCTATATTTAAAACTCCTTTTTTAGCTGATATGATTAAAATTGATTTTAGTCCTATAAGTTCATGATTATTCATGGCTATACCTAAAATATATTTGAACCTAAAATAATGTTCATTAGATAAGAATAAAATACTGCCAGTTTCACATATAGATGGATACCCTTGACATGCTCCATCGATGTATGCCCAGGCACCAATTCTATCAATCTATTCCACTATAATTTATTTCAGTTTTTTTATCTTACCCATTTCATCAAAACCTTCAAGAATGAAAAAACTTTATACAACATACTAAATAGGAGGTACATATCTATCTTCAAATATTTGTGTACTACATGCTAGCCACACTCTGTTTGTTGTAAATTAAAGGCATATATTTATTTTTTTATAGCTAGATTACTACACCACAATTGAAAGATTTATTCAATAATATTTCTCAACCAAATCACCCTTATTCCTAAAAAAAATCCAATTCCTTCCAAACTTAAACCATAAAAAGACAAAATAAAATCAAATGAGTAAGAGATTCATCCCAATTGTTACATAAAATACACCTTCCAAGGCCATGAAAGCCTCTTTTTGTAAGATATCCCAAGAGATAAATTTAATTTTAAGACAAAAACACATAAATATATGGGTTTTCAATGGACATTTTAAATACATATGTGCCTCCACCACTAGACCTATTCCTTTACCCCTGTATTAGTAATTAATGAATATTAACTGGTTTTTGGAGTATAATCCATTCTCATTAAATAGTTTCTCTTGATGAGATCATCCTCCTCATCCTTAATAGTCACATGGATGGAATTTAAATCATAATAAAACCTCTACCAATAATATGCATCTCTACATTCTAATTCAAGCATCACTATTGATTTCCATTCTTAATTCCATATAGAATATAATTTAGGATGGCTACATCATTGAGAAGTAAAATACCTTTCCTATGAAGATTAGAAACATACCTTCAAGAAGTTTATAACCATCAACACTATCCACCCATGGGTCAGAACTACTTCTCACTCTCTTTCTAATGCCTATTCACCACATAATCCAAGATTATAATAAAGGAAAAACTAAAACCATTACTTTCCAAATAAGAGAAGTGTTATGACATGATTTATTTGGGTTCCTAATATAATATTCCATATAATCATGTCATATATAATTTTGGGTCATGAATTGACACCAAATTCCTTAATAATAATCATTCTCCACACACATTTAGCAACCAATGCCTTGGCATCATGAAATAGAGAAGTTGTGATATAAATCATGAGTATTGTCGATGTATTGATCATGATGCCAATTAAATACACTATGAACTATTATCTATTAACCAATTACTTATTAAAAATATTAATATTTTTAATACCCAATCCTCTTTTATCTTTGGGAGTGCAAATCTATTTCCATTTGACCCATCTTATCCCTTTTTTTATTACCTCTTGACCACAAGAATTTTAAACTCAATTGTTTGATATTTTTTAACACAACCTTAGTAACATAAACAAGTGACATTTAATAGAATAGGGTGGAATTAAGAAATTATTTAAATAAAATGAACCTACCTCCCAATGAAATCCATCAATTACACCACATATTTATACATCTCTCCACATTGGTCATAAGCCAATTTCAATCCTTGATAACATCCACATTTAGCTTGAGAATGAAACACAAACATTTCAACCCAACCTTAGAATTAATCCATTGGAAAGGAAATAGTTATAAAAATATTTTTATCTTTATTAATAATATCTAAAAAATTAACTATGGATTTTTAGACATTCACCACCATTCTAGTAGTAGTGAAAAATTGTCTAAAATCTCTTTAAGCTTGAGGGCATCCCTTCTAGTACCATCAAAAAATATAAGGATGCCATCAACAAATAAAATGTGTGTGAGAGAAATAGGACTACCAATAATAATAACTTTGAAATACAATATTATTTTATCCTTTATAATGGCTATACTTAAACCTTTAGTAATTAAAATAAATAAGAGAAGAGATATTGGACATCTTTATTGTAATGATTTGCCATGTCTGAAAAAGTTAGATGCATATCCATTAATTAAGATAAAAAAAGAGATAGATGATACACAACTCATAATATAATTTACAATATAGACATTGAAATGAAAATGGATTAACATCAATATTAAATACAACTAACTAGCTCTGTCATATACTTTAAATAGGTCCAACTTCGTGACCATAAAAGACAACTTCTTAGTTTTTATGGTGTGCATTCCTTTCTGAGCCACCCTTATAGCCTCATGAATATACTTGCCTAAAAATAATCCAAGGTACTCTTTATTAATGGAATATGACACCAATCTCAGAATTATCAAAGTAATGAATTTTGATATGATTTTATAGATGCAGTTGCATAATGAAATGGCCTATATTGACCAAAATAAACCAAGTTATTAGCCTTAAACATCAATGCAATAAAAATGGCGATTAAATTTGATGATATCCAACCATCAACTCTAAATTTATTAAAAACCCTCAATACATCTTCCTTAATAATATCATAAACCTCGAAATATAATTTAATTAGCCACCCATCTAATCTAGGACTCTTATCTTTCTAGAATTTATGTATGACCAACATAAGTTCATATCTAGTGATTTCTTCCATCATTCTTTGATTGTCCTCAACATTCAAAAAATATGAAATAAAGATGTCATATTTAAAACCTCAAAAATTAACACTTGAATCTCCTCTTTTTAAATATTTTAAAAACAATCCACCCCTAAGTGAGCAATGCCTTCAAAGTTAGAAACAATAATCCATATTTATTTGGCATCTACCGAATAATATTTACATTCTTATGATGATTATAAAATTTATGAAAAAATAGTATTGTCATCTCCCTTGGTTATCCAAATGGACCTAATTTTTATCCTCCAAATAACTTCCTTGTCCACTAAGATTTTTCTCCTCATGTGATTCAAATTCCTAACCTATTTTTTATAATCCTCATCCAAAAAGCCTACCTATTCACTATTAAACATTTCATCAAATTGAGATTCCATGTCCTCAACCATCTAAACATCCTTTATTTTTTTTGGTGTGCTCAATTAGTAGACAAATGTTTAATATGATAAAGATTACTCATAAACTATAAAGTTTTAGATTCCTTGGAATAGTCCTCAAAATGGGTCCAAGTCTCTTTAGTAATAATTACATAGTCATCTACCTCAAGATAGTTTAAATTAAAATTTAATGGGATTGAAGGATTTTCCCAGTTGTAGCAATTTATAATAAAATAAGAATATGATCACACTCACCACATGTTTCCATCCACTATCTAATTTTGATTAAATCCTCTATAAAAGAATCATTGACCAAGAAATTATCAATATAGTTAGCTATTATCACTAATTCACATATTTCTCTAAGTAAGATACAAATTCACTGATTTAATGTCACAAAGACACAAGTCATCCACTTTCATCACAAAGTAATTATAAAAAACATTAACATTTGCAGTTGTACCCCATATTTATACTCTCCCAAAAGATAAATTTAAATTTCATCCAACAATCAAGAACCTTTGTCTAATAAATATCCTGTTTAAAATATCATCCCAAATGGCCAACCAGTCAACACATGATGCATAAATATTTAATACATTGATCTCTTATCAAATCTCTTAATTATAGAAAACAATCCATAAACTAAATTCAAAGGAAAAGAGATAAGTGCATTTTTTTAAAAATTCCATCCATGTTGTGATTAGTCCACCTGAGCATCCTTTAGAATCAAATAAATAAAATACAATCACTAAAAAACATGGATAACTCATAAAAAAAATATGGCTATATTCCATTATCTCCTACATCATAAAATATCAAGTATTTTCATTTCAACTAATCTATGAAGGGCTAATTGATTCAAAGGACTGCCCAACCCTCTCACATTTAAAGTCATTAAATAACTTAATCACCTAGCCTAATGGTATAATATACTCTAATAACACCATATATAGTACCTTTTTCACATACCAAAACCTATTAATAATCTTTCTCTTGAGCCTATTAAGAAGATACTTCTAATTGTATGCTACCCATACTAGATCTTGGTGGACCATAAACTAAATTCTGACCCAATCCACCTTCATCTTCTTGATCTAGTATTTTGATCCTAATTTTTCTAGTCTTAATAGAGTATATATGGGAGTCAATTTATCCATCTCCACCCTCCATTGATTTTTAGATAGTATGCCTCATATTATTACCATCCAAATTATTAACCACTTAAAAAATATTATTATTCTCCTTGGCTATGTTCTCACAAGCTTTAGGAGAAGCATCCACTTCAATAATCCTTACATTCACATATCTAAAATAAATAGGGATTATCTCACTTTTATTCTAGAATAACTCCATGTCCACTTATATATTGACAAAAAATTTAGTAGTATCAAAAGGTGTATTTGTATACACATGTTATTTTTAAACTTAATCAATTATTGATGATTTCTCTCTTATAAGAACCCTTTGAGACTCAATATCTCTGAGTGCACACCTTAAAGGGTACACCAAGAAAGGAGTGTTTAGACCATTGATGCTTTACAGTATTGTTTTTCTCTATACCACAACTTACAACCAACACAAACCTCTCTTATATGTTTCCCTAAGATTTGAAACCTCCCTTTCACACTCCTCCAAGAAATCCATCACCTCAAAAAACCCATACCTAAACCAAAACATTTTTTTTCACCCACCAAACATATTTGAATTTGATAAACCTTTTATTAATAATGAGCACATTACATGACCAAGTTGGCCCAACTAACTTAGTACAAGACCTAACTACTTTATTTCTTAAAAAATTGGGTCAATTGGGCAAACTATGTTAACTAAAATTTAGAAAGGGTTTAGGGTTAGATCCAAATATATAAACATATCATTTTCACCATTTTAATTATAGATAGATATATATAATAATTTATTTATGTATCTAATTATACACTATTCTAATTTAGGATTTATTGCTTAGGATTTCATACTTCCTTTGGAGATAAAAATCTTGTCTAGTGTGAAAATTCTTTTGGATGCATAGGAGAAGTTGTGTAGCCTAGATCTAACCTATCATTATTATCTTTAAAAACCACAAAAACCTCTTACAAAGCACCATTATCCAAGGGAGATATTGAGGGTTGATGAGATCATCTTCAAGGTAAGTATTCATAACTCTTGATCCTATTTATTAGTAGATAAATTTGCATGTGTTAGATTATGAATATGTTTTTCTCTCCATGAATTTAGATTACCTATACATTGACTTGAGTAGAGTTATTTTCATGATTCATTTTATGTTTATTATGTCCATTTGTGTCACAATATTTTGTGAGGACTAGATTATATTTACTTTATTTTGTCATTTACTTTGTTAGAAACCATAAGACCTAGTTAGGGTTATTATGTGGTATTGCTTGACTAGAGGCTTTGGAACCCTCTCTAGTGATATTGTGTGGTAATATACTCATTATTTAGGTATAGAACATCCATATTGGTCATGAACCTGATTGTCTAAATGTACCAACAAGTGAAAGGGATAGTGTGATTTATCTTATCCAAGTTAGGATTGATTTGTATATCAACTTCACTTTCCCTTGTCATAAATTATGGTGAACCCGATGTGAACTAATCCTTATAGATTTTATATCATGCCTTCATTTATTATTTATTTCATTTTTACATCACTAGATCAAATCTATCAAATAGTGATAACTTATATGTGCATATTTAACACAAAGTCAATCCGATTGACTCTATTTTTCTTTATGCGTGTAATATTCAACCAAAGGTAATTGGATCAATCTGCTTTACTCAATTTGCTTCTTTACATACATATTTTAAAATTAAGTGGTGGCATATCCATGATGGTTAAAACCTTGAAAGGATTAACTTCTTTGTCACATTTTGAAATAATGAAACCCAAAAAAAATCCTAATGTCACACCAAAAACACACTTCGTAGGATTTAATCTCATCTTATATTCTCTCATGCATTAAAAAATGTGACAAAGTACTTTAGGATGTTCTTCTCTAGATTTTTATTTGGAAAGTATGTTGTCAATATAGTCCTCCATAATATCATGAAATATGACAATCATTGACATTTGGTATGTAGCTTTGTGATTCTTTAAAACAAAAGGCATCACTTGGTAGTAAAATATCCCCCATGGTGTTGTGAAAGTTGTTTTATGTTGGTCTTTAGTAATTATTTTATTTGATTGTACCCTAAAAAACCATCCATTGAAGATAAAAGTTCATGATTTAAAGTAAAATCTATGATCATGTCAATATTTGGCAATGAGAAATCATATTTTGGACATGTTTTATTAATATCATGAAAATTTGTATATACTTTGATTCTTTATAGCTTTTTTGATATAGGTACTATATTAGATATCTAATATATATAATCAATAATGTGTATGAAACCAATAGTCAATTGCTTATTCAACTCTTCTTTTACTAATAGTGTTATTTTGAGATGCATCTTGTGAAGTTTTTGTTTGATGGGTTTGATATCTGAATGTATAACAATATGATGCACTACTAGTTTTAGATCAAGCCATAACATATTTACATAAGACCATATGAATGCATTAGAAAATTATTGAAGGAAAAGTGTAATAATTTATCTTTCTTCTTGAGTAATTGAGACTACAAGTTTGACAATTTTAGGATATTTCTTTATTCCAATGTTTACAAGAATAATATCCTCAAGTAGGAGAGTTATCTCTTATTTATAATTTGGGGGTGTTGAAAGAAGACTGAATTCCTCCTCTTGGTATTTTTGATTTGAATTAGATGATAAATCATTTTGTTGATATGATTGTTGTTCCCCAACATATGCATAATTATCTAACTAAATATAAAACCCTTTCTTATGATCACCTACTCGAATGTGGTCCCATGTTCTCAATAATTCTAAAATTGCATCATCCTTGTTAGGTTGTGGAGCTAAAAGCTTCACTGATGCAGACATGGGAGGAGGTTGCTGAGTGTCACAGTCACTGGCGTCGGTCAGGCCAACCGATGTTGGCTAGGTGTAGATAGGAAGCTAACGACATCGGTCATGGATCAGCCAACGTCGGTCATCTCCAAGTAGACAGGGACTGACGTCGGTTGCCTGTGCAGTTCTAGAACTACTTTTTCATGAACAGTTAGTTAACAAACTAGTTGTTTGCATGTTAAAGGCTAATTTTAGTCTTAGAGCTATGGATCTAATTATTGTAATTAGATGTCTAATTATTATTTGCATGAGATCTATATAATAGACTCATGGGCTGTATTGTAATTTGTGCTAGTTAGAGTTGAGCTTGGTTAGCTCCTTTTGAGAGTGAAGAGAGCAAGGGTAGCTCTTCCTAGTTCCACAAGGGTGTCCAGTGTGTAAGATCAAGTTGGTCTATAGGTGTGCAAGATCAGGTAGGAGATCCATCGGGGTACTAGTTTGGAGAATCATAAGGACTTGGTGAGGCAAGGACAAGGGTTCTTCAGGGTGTAGAGAGATCTACATGGTAAGTAAGATCATTGATTTGTAGGTGTGTGTGTGTGTGTGCGAGGTCAAAGGAGATCTGCGGGGTAGCAAGATCATAGGTGATAGCAACATATCAAGGAGCAAGATCAGGTGAGATCTACTTGGAGTACATTATGTACTTGGAGTATGGTGTGTACTCGATCATGGAGTATGTGGAGTACTTGTGTAATGGTATTAGTGATACTAATTGGTGGTACTGGTAGTAGTGATACTGACTGGTTGGAGGTGAACAACAACTTTGTGTTTGAGTTGTTGTTGGGACTGTAAGAGAGAGAGTGAGCTCTTGAAGAGATTTATTGTTTATGCCCTAGAGGCGTGGGAGCCCTAGAGGTGTGTAAGGAAGAAGAATGTGGCATCTTCTTTGTTGTATATCCTTTTAGAAGAGTATTAATACAATTGGGTATTGTCTCTCATATTCTGTGTTATTTATGAATTCTAGTTACTTGTTACTTCTAGTTAAATTCCACATTTAGTTGCTTGTACATGGTAATCAATTGTGCTTCCTCGGTCCTAATAGTGGAGTCAGAGCATGTTTGTTATTCTAGATTCCTAACAAGTGGTATCAGAGCTAAGGTTGTAGGGAGTAGGTTTGTGTTTGATTACAAGTCACTCTTAGGGGTTTTTGATTGAGTGGGAGTATAGTAATGGTAGAAGAAAGTACACTAAGAATGGAGGAATTGAAAAGCACGAATGGTCAATTACGATGTTATGGAAAGAAAGAGTAGGTAAATAAATATTGTTGGTTGGTTGTAGATCAGCATGAAAGAACTGAAGAAGTAGATGTTACAGGTGTTGTTGCACAGGATGCTCTGGGATGTTCTTTGGATAAAGTAGAATCTTGTTTTATAGATTCTATTACCTCTTTCCATGCAGCCCGAAATAGATTATTTTTCCATGTTAAGGTCTTTGGAGACTTTGGAAAGATTTATTTAGGGGCTGGTGTGCCTTGTCAAAGTTTTGGCAAAGGGGAAGTGTGGCTAAAATTGTAGGTGGCCAACACATGGGTGTTGAAGAAGGTCATGCAGGTCCCAATATTGAAGATGCGGCTAATTGCTTCAGGAAAGTTGGGTGATGAGAGATGCACAGGAACTCTCACAATGGATGCACTTGAATTAGCATGTGTTAAGAAATCAAGTACTCTTTATCTACTTGCTTGTATTGCTAATTCTTCTTTTGTTGCAAAGACATGGCTTTGTAGGCTTGGTCACATGAGCAAGAAGGAGATGCATGTTCTTAAGCAGAAGACATGTGTTTGATAAACTTAAGAACTAGAAAGCCTTGGTGTTCTTGAAGGAGATGATGGACAGAGATTAGCAGATGGGGCTAGATACTTCTGAGCAGGGCAGTTTGGATAGGGTTTTGATTCAAAGAAAGCTCATGGATAAAAAGTCATCACTCACAGGAAAACACAAGTACCAGCATCGATCAGGGGTAATCGATGTCGAACAGATAGGTACCAACGTTAGTCAAGTGCAGACCAGAGGAGTCAGTGGTGTCAAGTAGGTGGAGACCAATGTCGGTAGGATAATTGGCATCAGTGACCTAGACAGTCGCATGGAACCGATGTCGATCGGATGCAGACTGTGTGGTGACTAAGGTCAGTCACTAGAATGGATTTTGGGTGGACAACAAGGTGTCAAGGAGTCTCAAACACCCATATGGAGGACTGAAAGGGTAAGTAAGCCTCAAATTCATTATTCCTCTTCTTTATACTCATTGATCACTATAGAGAAGGAAGGATCTAGGAAACAGTGGGAACATGGCATGAATGAGGTATTTGATTCCTAGAATGTAGAACCAAATGAGAGATTTGGTAGGGTTGCCAGCCGGTATGAAAGCACTGAAAGATGAATGGATTCCTTGGTTAAAGAATAGAGAGAATGGATACGTGAGACAAAAGGCCAGGTTATATGGTCTTGAGGAAGCTACAAGATAGTGGTACAGGTTTTGATAGGTGGATTACAAAGCATGGCTTTAGTCAGTGTCATTGTAACCATTGTGTTTGTCTTACCAGGTGGATGATGGTCGTGACATTATCATGTTATTATATGTAGTGGAGTCACACATGTAGGGTTTTGCTGAGCTAAGGGTAAGGTTAGTTTAGTGGTTTGCCATGAAGGATTTGGGAGTAACAAAATTCTTTGGCATGAGTAATCCTAGAGATAGGAAAGATCACATGTTGATGTTGTCACAGGATGATTGTGTGAAGGTAGTGCAGGATGTAGAACAGGGCAGCACACCTATGGATGGATAGCTCACAGAACAGGGTCCCCAATCACATGATGAGGTTGAGTACATGTGTACTCCCTGAGTTTTCCCAAGCAGTGGGTACTGTCAGAAAGTTTGTAGTCAATCTGAGAAGGAAGCACTGGAAAGCGGTTCAGTGGGTTCTTAGGTATCTGAGAGGGACCAGCAACAGGGATTCATGTTATTCAGGGTCAAGTACTTTGGATTTGGTAGGTTACTTGGATGACAGGTGTTTCACCATAGGATGTGTGGTGGTTGGTCTTCAAGGTTGAGCTTGAAGAGGGATACAAGCTAGGAAACAAATTAGACAGTGTACAAGTATAGGTACAGTGCAGCTATTTATCTCCAAGTGGGAGATTGTTAGGTTGTAGAGCTAAAAGCTTCACTGATGCAGACATGGGAGGAGGTTTCTGAGTGTCACAATCACTGGCATCAGTTAGGCCAATCGACGTCGGCTAGGTGTAGATAGGAAGCTGCTGACATTGGTCATGGATCAGCCGACGTTGGTCATCTCCAGGCAGACAGGGACCGATGTTGGTCACCTATGTGGTTCCAGAACTACTTATTCATGAACAGTTAGTTAATGAACCAATTGTTTGCATGTTAAAGGCTAATTTTAGTCTTGGAGCTATGGATCTAATTATTGTAATTTGATGTCTAATTATTGTTTACATGAGATCTATATAATGGACTCATGGGCTGTATTGTAATTTGTGCTAGTTAGAGTTGAGCTTGGTTAGCTCCTTCTGAGAGTGAAGAGAGCAAGGGTAGCTCCTCCTAGTTCCATAGGGGTGCTGAGTGTGTAAGATCAGGTTAGTCTATAGGTGTGCAAGATTAGGTAGAATATCCACTATGGTACTGGTTTGGAGAATCATAAGGACTTGGCGAGGCAAGGACAAGGGTTCTTCAGGGTGTAGAGAGATCTACATGGTAATTAAGATCATTAATTTGTAGGTGTGTGTGTGTGCGAGGTCAAAGGAGATCTACAGGGTAGTAAGATCAAAGGTGACAACAACATATCAAGGAGCAAGTTCAAGTGAGATCTACTTGGAGTACATTGTGTACTTGGAGTACGGTGTGTACTCGATTGTGGAGTATGTGGAGTACTTGTGTACTGGCAGTAGTGATACTGACTGGTGGTACTGGCAGTAGTGATACTGACTGGTGGTACTGGTAGTAGTGATACTGACTGGTTGGAGGTGAACAACAACTCTGTGTTTGAGTTGTTGTTAGGACCATAAGAGAGAGAGTGAGCTCTTGAAGAGATTTACTATTTATGCCCTAGAGGTGTGGGAGCCCTAGAGGTGTGTAAGGAAGAAGACTGTGGCATCTTCTTTGTTGTATTTCCTTTTAGAAGAGTATTAATACAATTGGGTATTGTCTCTCATATTCTGTGTTATTTTTGAATTCTAGTTACTTGTTACTTCTAGTTAAATTCCGCATTTAGTTGCTTGTACATGGTAATCAATTGTGCTTCCTCGGTCCTAACAGTGGAGTCAGAGCATGTTTGTTGTTCTAGATTCCTGACAATCCTTTTGGAAATGATCAAGCAAAAGTGTTTCATGTTAGTCCCACTTTATTAAGGATGAATATGTGAGGTATAGTGTAAAAATGGTATTCTCATGGAAAATATTAGTGAGGACAAGATATTCAAAGTGACTAAGAATGGAACCTATTTCACTATCTGAAGAATAATCCTCTAAATCGCTATAAGAGTGAATTTTGAAAAGTGTGATATGTACATTGAGTGGATTAAAAACTATGCCATGAGTGGATTAATTTTTTTTTAATGTTATTGGTTAAATGGACTCTTGTTCATGGAGACTAAGGCCTTTATCTTTATAATTCATAATATTACACATAATGGATTTTGTGATGGGATATTTATTATTTGTTAAGCAAGCAGCTAATTCATCAAAGTAATTCTAGGAAGGATTTAAATATTTGAAATGTTTGTTTGAAATTAAACCACTTACTATAAATTTTTCTTTGATAAATATTTTAACCACTTGAGTATATTTTTGATGGTAGGGCTTGCCATAATTATGTGGAGTTATAGGGATTGTGCTTGTATAATTAAAATATTGGACTACGCATTCATTCATGCCTTTGTCAATGATTTTGAAATGGCATGAGGAGGATGAAGGTGATTTGGAATTGGATGGCTTATTGAAATATTTTTTAGTACAAGGATGATTATAATCTTGTTCTACAGATGGTTTATTAGGTGTTTTACTGGTAGAAGGATTTTTTATGGAAATGGAAGTAGTTGGTGTGTTTATCCAACCACCAAGAGGATGTGTTTGAAATAAAGTTTTAAGATGGGAATATTTTTAAAGCGAAGTATAATCATTAATGGGAATAAATTTTTCATCAATAACTAGTAAATAATTGTATTTTTGATATCTGCCTTCCAATAGCTTGCAATATTGGAAGGGTTGAGGATACCTTGAATGGGGAAATTTTAATCATTAGTGTAGGGTGGAGGGTATAAAATTAATATAATGTATCCATGGACATCCAAGAAGTATGATATAGGTTAAATCAAGATCAATCACATGTCCTAGTGTTTATTTTATAACAAACTCCACCATCAAAGGAAGATAAATTGTACCCATGGATTGTTGCTCATTATTATCATATGCCTTTATTTTGATAATATTAGTTTCCAATGTTGTTATTTAATATATTAAGTTTTTAAATATATGTATTGTATATATCTTTAATGTTTATCCATTTTCTATAAACACCCTCTTTACCTTGTGCCTAAATATAATAACCTCTATGTATAATGGAAGATTGTGAATAGATCCTAAAGGGGAGACATTAGTATGATAAAATGTTACATGATTGTTGGTGGATAAATTACCTAATAATTCTTAGAATATTGAGGGATTAATGTATTTTAATATTATAAACTCTTCAAGGACTTTGTATAAACTATCTTTATATACATGTGACATCTTGAGAACGTCTAATATGGAAATATTTACAAGTGTTTTCTCAAGATGATTAATAATGTTTTACTTGAATTCAATATTAGATGATGATGAACTTGGAATGGTAAGCTTTTCATGCCTTATAGCAACAACACACTCTTGAGGTTGAAAATTAATGACATTTACATAATTGTGCATAAAATCAACATTATTAACTATAGAGTCAAAAGGATGACTATCTTGGTTGACATTAATAGCTTCAATTTGTTCTTGTTTTTTATTACCTTTTCCTTGCTCATGATTTGGAAATGGATCATGGTATATCTCCATATTTTATTTTTTTGAAGTCTTGGATGCTTGGTTTTCAATGGTTTCCCCCTCAATCAATGATGTCTTGGACATAGTGCTTGAGGTGCATACATTAATTAGTAGAATGTCCTTCTATCCTATGGTATTCATATTATTTATAATAATTAATTTTAGAAACATTCTCATCAAATATTTAGTGTTTTTCCAAGTGATAATGTTAGCATGGGCCAAATTTTAGAAAACATTTTTGTAAGTATCACCCAACTATGTGAACTTACATTTAGGTCTTCCTTGTCAGGGTTGACCACCAAGAATGGTTATGTTATTAATGGTTTAGGTGTAAGTTTTATGTTTATTTCATGGTTTTTGAATTTTTTTAACATCAGTTACACCATATCCAACAATGATTTTATTCTTTAAAAATAATTTAGGTTTTTTTAGCTTGTCTGGAGGAATTGTTTTCAGGTTTAAATATCTTGATCACACCTTTATTTATTAATATTATTTCAACATGGACCCCATTTTCAATAATTTATTCAAATGACCTTGGTCAAAGGAGTAATAAGTGATGTCCCAAGTCTAAGTTGAGATTATTCATAAATATTTCCACAAGTTAAGTTTTAGGAAATGACCATGTATGACTTGCCATTACTCACCATCATTGTAAGAAAGAAGAAAAGGTTTTGCCATTGTGTTGTTTAGTGTTGTGTAAATACAATGTGGTAAATTATTTTTCAATATTGTAGGAATAATGATAAACAAAATTCTTAGAAAGGTCCTCAAAATTAAAGAGTGATCCTTTAGGAAAGCATGAAAACCATTCAAGGGCTTGACCCTTGAGACTTAATGTGAATAATCATAACATATACTCATTGTTATAAACAACATCTACTCATTGCTATAAACAACATCTACACATGCATGATAGAAGCTTGTAATATGTTCCTTAGGATCTCCTTTAACTTTGTATTTATAAAATTTTGGGAGTTCAAATTACGTAATAAAAGGTGTTGTCTTGGTATTTAAGTCATAGGGTTATGAGTAAATTTCCTCAAATTTAAATTATTTTTACCTAGAATAAGAACCATCTTGTAAGCCTTGAACCCTATCTTTAATGTTTTGAAATTATTGTATAAGGTATGGAGATAGTTGGTTCATTTAACTTGTGGTATTATAAGATTTGGATGACTGACCTATGAATTGATCTGTGTTGGTTTGATTTTGTATAAAATGGCTAAGCAATGGGTTAAAGTTATTATGAGATTGGTTGGAAAAGTTAATGTTTTATGGATTTGTGAAAGGGTTGTTGGGATTAACATTATAACCAAGGTTTGTTGGCTTAGAATTAGCATTGAAATAAAGGTTTATTGGATTATTATTAGCATTGGAACTAAGATTTGTTGGATTGGGATTGCTTTTAAAATAAATGTTTTGGTTTTATTGATTTGGGCTTGTGTTAAAGTTAAAGTTTGTTGGTGTAAGATTAGTGTTAAATTTTGTTCAGTTTGGTCTAGTATTTTAATTAAAGTTGGATTGGTTGAACAACTTGGGATTCAGTTGTTATGGATTCATGTTATAGTTTAATTTGGATGGGTTAAATTTCATGTGTAAGTTAGAATTGGTTTGACTTGAGTGAATTTGGATTTGGTTTGAGTTAAATTTGTATTGATTTAGGTTAAGACTATAGTTAGGATTTATGTTTAAGTTGGGATTATTTGAATTAGTTAGGTTTAAGTTTTGGTTTTAATGTGAGCTAATCATATGGTTAAAATGGATGTTAGGGTTAAAGGAAGGGTTTCAATTGGATTTAATTAAATTAACATTAGTTGGGGTTGGATTTGGATTGGATGAAATTGATCCAAGAGTATTAGAATGAGAAAAATGATTTTATAAACCACTATTTAGATTAGGATTATTGAGCATATGTGAAGTGATGCTCAAAATTGTATTAGATGGTTGGATTGGTGAGATATGTTGGTTCATTTATTTAATCTATTACATTTACTTATATTTATTATTTATTATTTTGGTGCACTAATTACTTATTTTAATTAGTCTATTATGTTTATTAATAATTTGCACCAGATAGGATAAGCTTGCTTAGCTAGTAGTTAACTTAGGCACTTATCTTGTTACAGTGGAGTTCCACTCCACTATTTAGGGTAAGATAAGATAAGATTTCTTAACTAGTAGTCAACTTGTGTTGATCATTTACACATGTTGGACACCTATCTTGTTAGTGTGGAGTTGCACTCCACTATTCATCTAGTCAGTTATCAGTTGAACTATATGTGTTGTGTGAGTTCCCTAATCTTTATCATGTATTCCTTACTCTATTTAAGCAATGGTTATTTGTGTATTCTACATTAAATTAATATTGAATTATCAGAGTAATTCATCATATTTGAGTTATTTATTCATTTTAATTATTATCTTGGATATACAATTATTATTTATTACTATTACTATTGTATCTCTTATTTATTCTTTCTATTAGATTCATTATATCCTATAGCTAATTCTAACATGGTACCAGAGCTATCTTAAATCTATATATTACTAAATATTCAAGATAAAAATATCTAGATATAGGTTTGGTTTTCTTATTTTGTATACAGACACAAATTAAAACTTTTTGGGAAATTTTTGAGCTCACCATTGATTTTAGAGTGCCTAAGATAGTCAAAATAGTCTACAATTTTATCCAAATTAGGCATAGCAGGTGAAATTGGCAAGGGTTTGATACAAAATTGCCATGCCCAAATCTAGTGGCTACCTAAAAATAGAAGCATTTTTGAGCAAAATGGACCTCACAGTTGCATTTAAAAGATGTCAAAACCTAAAAATCCATATAAAATTTATCTAATTTGGACATAGTCACCCTGAAAGGTAATTTGTTTTACTCCCAGGTATGACTGTATAGATCGTATTGACTGTGCAGACCAAAAACAAATTTGGCAAGCCTCATGGATCAGCAGGTAGATTTGAAAAGGAAACTTCAGGAGGCCACCATTTAAACACCAAGAGGTATTTTTGAGAAATTTTTTTTAAATAGCTTAAAATTTCATACTCTTCACTACTGTACTTTCAATTTTTTTCTAGTTTTTTTCCATATTTTTCTAGAATTCATATTTTTCTATAGCAGTGCTTGCTCATCCTCATTTTTATAACTTTAGAGGCTCATAACTTTCACACATGACCTTGTATTGAGATCCCACTTTTTTTTAAAGTTAATATTTTTTTGAGCACAACACATTTGTATAGAATTTTTTGTAATAAAGTGCATATTTTTAATACTTTTAGACTAGAGGGCCTAATTGAGCTTTTTGTAAACTAGAAAAATTATAATCTAGCCTTGTAATTGCACACAATTATAAAGTGCCAAGAAAATACTTGTTGGGTGGGATAAAAATAAGTAATTTAGGGGGGTTTGTGGTGTGTTTTATAATTTGATTTCTACTTTGTGATGGTTTATTTCCAAAGGCATCATGGGGAATCCTAAGTTCTCACTATTAACAACATATAATTATAACACAGAAAAAAAATGCTTAGAATTCATTAATGATGTTAGGATATACGCCTTACATAACAAATATTCTTACTCCACCTAATGATGTAAGAGATTTACAAAAGTTTCTCTTTGAAACTACTAAGGTAATTGGATGCATTCGGTCTTACATGTCTTTAGATTTGAATTTCCATCTTGACAAATGTACAACTTTAAAAGAGGCTTGGGATAAATTAGCATTAATGTTTGGTAAAATAGATGAGGTTCATAGTTACCAAATTGATAATGAACTCATTAGTTTGGATCCTAAAAATTATGCTACAACATAAGACAACATCACTAAAATCATAGATCTTAGAGTATAACTTTTTGAATGCAAAATTGATAAAAAAAGATATTCAATTGATATTTCAGTGCCTTACACAAATTAGGTCTTAAATATTCATCCTTTGTCTCTAGTTTTAAGACTCATAGGCTCATATTGGGCACATCATATCAAATTCCCACCTTTGAAGTATTATTTCAGATTATAATGGTTGAAGAAGAAAAGTTAATAGCTATGGGTCTATCTAATCAAGTCATCCAAATCTCAAGCTCTAATTGTAAGTCATCTGTCAGCATAAACAAGTTTCAACATTAGTATCCAATACAGGTTCAAGTAAAAAGAAGCAAAATAGTTAGAATAAGTCACAGACAGATAATAATAAATGGAAACAATCTTCCTCACAAGGAGATTATAAATCCACTAATAAGAAAGGAGATTCACAAAAAAGGACTGGCACTCCTTGCCCTTATTACAAAAAGTAGTTTTATAGTGAATAATATTGTTGGAAGAAAGAGATTGATGGACTTAAGGGTCTTCTAAAAAAGAATAACATCAATCAATCAATGGTTTATTCCACTCCTTCAAATTTAGAGAAAGGGAAAGCTACAACACTAGTTGCACTAGAAAATTCTCCCAAGTCATGGGTAATTGACTCAGGTTCTTCATACAATATGGGTTCTAATCAAGAACCATTTTTTGGATTAGAACCAAGTTCCTTGCCTCATATTCTCATAGGTGATGATTTTAAGGTAGATGTTATAAGAAAAGGTACAGTTGATGTTGATAATGGTGTATTTGAGGATGTCCTCTATGTGCTAGAGTTATCAACTAACCTTCTCTCTATCTACCAAATCACTCACTTTGATACTGGTAGGATAAGTTGAGTTCACATTCGATTTTGTATCAATCAAAAAATTGGAAGATAATGTTGTAGTTGTAGTGGGAAAAGTCAACAATAATACTCATCTTTATTCATTCTCCCACTTTGTGCCTCAGTATTCCTCTATAGCTTTGCTCTCACACACTGATTCAATTAGCAAGCTATGGCATGAGCAGCTTGGTCATCTGAACTACCACTATTTATAATAGCTTATTCAGTAGGAGATGGTTACATGACTTCCATAGATTTAGTTTTCAAGGGGTTTATGTCATGGTTATGCCTTCGGAAAAAATTTAGAGGATAAGTTTGATAAAGGGAAGGCTTGGAGGGCTACACAAGTCCTAAAACTTATTCATAGTGATTTAGCAGGTCCATTACCTACTTTGTCTTTTAGTAAAAATCACTATGTTCTCACATTTATTGATGACTCTTCTAGATATACTTGGGTTTATTTTCTAAAACTCAAGAGTGAAGTATTTGATAGATTTCTAGAGTTTAAAGCTCTAGTAGAAAAACAATCTAGGAAGTATATTAAGATCCTCTACATAGATAATGGGAGGGGATGTATGCACAATAAGTTTGAACAATTATTTACTATTGAAAGAATTGATCTTTAGCATTTAGTTGCATAGACACCTCAACAAAATGGTGTAGTAGAGAGGAAGAACAGATTCTTAAAAGAGATGGCAAGTTGTATGATTCATGCAAAATCATTAGTACTTGAGTATTGGGTAGAAGCAATTAATTATGTTGTATATGTACAAAATAGATTTCCTCACAAAGCTTTAAAGGGGATAACACCTCTTAAATTTGGGTGCAGTAGGAAGCTAGATGTGTATCATTTCATAGTCTTCAGCATTCTAATATGGGTTCACATACCTTCAGACAAGCATTGTGATTTAGAAAAACAAAGCCAAACTTGCATATTTGTGGGATATCTTGATGGTGTTAAGGGATATCAGTTCATTGATTTATATTCACATGAGCTTATTATAGTGATAAATGTTTACTTTGAAGAAATTCCTTCAAACTTGTCTTCTAACATTTCTCAATCTTCTTCCTTAGAAGAATTAGATAACAATGATGATAATACTCCTACTTCATCTACTCATAGGGATGATGAGGTAATACCTTCCCAGTAGGGTTTATTAGTCATGTTCTTCCTCTAGATCCTTACCCATTGATGCCTTTATGGGCTAGATAGACTTTGGCAGATGTAGATCATCTTGTTAGGGATCCATCAAATAGAAGGAGAACATGGTCATAGCATGATCTCCTGCATTCTTACATTGCCACAGCTTCCAATCCACAATCTTTTGTAGGAAGCCATATGGACAAGTTGAGTGGGATTTAGCAATGGAAGAAGAGATATGACTCATTTATTAGAAACAACACTTGGGATCTTGTTCCTCTTATTAAGGGAATAAAATTAGTATGATGTAGGTGGATATATCAAACTAAGTTTATATCAAATGTAAATATTAATAAGTATAAAGCATGCTTAGTGGATAAAGGTTTTTCCCAAGTGGAAGGCATTAGATATATATAACCTTTGTGCATATTGCTAAGATGAATTCCATTCTCTTGATACTAGATATTGGTATAGCTTATGGTTAGGTTGTACATCATATGGATGTGAAGAGCACATTTCTTCATGGGGATCTTCATGAGGAGATATATATGAAGTAGCCATAGGGGTTCATTTAGGATTCTTCATTGGTGTGTTACTTGCATAAGTCTCTCTATCGTCTAAAATAAGCCCCCAGGGTTTGGTATATCAATATGAACACATTTCTTCTCTTAGTTGGGTTCTTGAGATGTCACTCAGATCCAAATGTATACATTCTATGATAGGAGGATTCACTATTATACTTAGTTCTCTATGTTGATGATCTCATTATTACAAGGAGCATACATCCATCATCATTAGTGTTAAGACTTCACTTCATGATAGGTTTTATATGATAGAAATGGGCTTATTGAACTATTTTCTTGGGATTCAAATATCATAGTCTTTTTCTAGGATTACACTTTCACAACCCAAGTATGCCATGGACTTGTTAGCTCAGTTTCACATGGTTGATTGTAAGCCTGTAATGAATCCTTTCTTATCTAAAGTTAGACTTAAGGTTCATTATTCCACTCCCTTGGTTGATGCCACATTGTATCACTAGCTTGTAGGTAGGCTCATATATCTAACTCATACATGACCTGACATTTCATATATAGTTTGTATGGTTTCACACTTTATGTATACACCACATGAGCTTCATTAGAGAGATTCCAAGCACATTTTGAGCTACATTCAGGGCACTATCAGATATGAGACTCACTATATAGTAGGTATAGGTTTAGAATTGGTGGGATACATAGATTATGATTGGGTTGGCAATTATGATGATCATAATTCTACTTCTAGTTAAAAAATTCACTTTGGATCTAGCCCCATTTATTGGTAGAGCAAAAAGCAAAATGCTATTGCTCTTTCATCTATAGAGGCTAAGTATCATGGTGTTGTTAATGCCACTACTAAGGCTATTTGGCTTTAAAATATTCTAACTGAGCTTGGTGTTCCATTTCAAAAGACATTAGTCATCTACTGTGACAACCAAAGAACTATCTAGATCTTAAAGAATCTAGTTCATCATCAGAGAACCAAACACATAGAGATCCATCTGCACTTTATCAAGGAGATGATTTAGGTGGAGATAATTGATATTCAATATTGTCCTATATAGGATCATAATGTAGATATTTTCACCAAACCTTTCACTAAAAGAAATTATCTTCACTTGTGATCTCTTTTGGGGGTGCGAGACATCATTTATTCAAGGGATATTAGTTCTTCGAGGGGGGTCTCCTAGACCTTTATTTTGAGTAGTTTTTTTCCTTCAATTTTTCTCCTTTCCTCATCTATTTATATAGGGTACCTAATATGGATACACATTGCTAGGACTCTTATCTACATAAGCTAACTAAGCTTCACTTATGGGGGGTGTTGGTGTATTTATTTGCTTTATTGTATTTACTTATATTTATTATTTATTATTTTGGTACACTAATTACTTATTGTAATTAGTTTATTATGTTTATTAATAATTTTCACCATATAAGATAAACTTGTTTAGCTAAAATTTAACTTAAACACTTATCTTGTTACAGTGGAGTTCCAATCCACTATTTAGGGTAAGATAGGATAAGATTGATTAACTAGTAGTCAACTTGTGTTGATCATTCACACAAGTTAGACACATATCTTGTTAGTGTGGAGTTGCACTCCACCATTCATGTAGTCATATATCAGTTGAAATACACATTTGTGAATTCCCTAATCTTTATCATGCATGCCTTACTCTATATAAGCAATGGCTATTTGTGTATTCTACATCAAATTAATATTGAATTATCAGAGTAATTCATCATATTTGAGTTATTTATTCATTTCAATTATTATCTTGGATATATAGTTATTTTTTATTACTATTAATATTTTATCTCTTATTTATGCTTTCTATTAGATTCATTAGATATTGTTGTTAGGTTGTGGAGCTAAAAGCTTCACTGATGCAGACATGAAGAAGGCCATTGGAGGGGTTGCTGAAGGTTGCTGAGTGTCAGAGCAACCGGCGTCGGTCTGATCAGCTGACGTCGGCAGGATAGTGAAGAGAAGCAACCGACGTCGGTCAGGGATCGGCCGACGTCGGTCACCTCCAGGCAAACAGGGACCGACATCGGTCGCCTATGTGGTTTGACTGCGAGTTTATTACGGGTAGTTAGCTAACGAACCAAGTGTTTGCATGATGAGAGCTATTTTTAGACTGAGAGCTACAGATCTAATTATTGTAATTAGATGTCTAATTATTGTTTGGATGAGATCTATATAATAGACTCATGGTTGTATTGGAAAGTTGTTCTAGTTTGAGTTGAGCAAAGTTAGCTCCTTCTGTGTGTGAGGTGAGCAAGGGTGTTCCTCCTAGTTCCATAGCAGTACCAAGGTGGGTGCTAGTTTTGGAGAGTCAGCAAGATTCTTCAGGGGTGTAGGATCTTGGTCAGCAGGTGTGCATGGCCTATATAGGAGATCTACATGGTAAGTAAGATCATTGATCTATAGGTGTATGTGTGTGCAAGGTCAAGGTTCACAGGTGTGCAGAACCAGGTTGATTTGCAGGTGTGCAAGATCAGATAAGAAGAAACACAACAGGGAGCAGTATCAGGCAGGATCTACTTGGAGTACAGGTGTGTACTCGAATAGAGAAAAGAGGAAGGCAAGGGAGTTCCTTCCATAAGTATGGTTTGTTGAGGTGCAGGGTATTACAGGTTCATGGGAGATCTACTTGAAGTACCTTGAGTACTTGTGGAGTGCGTGGAGCACTTGTGGTGTGTGTGGAGCATGGGAGGTGAACACCAACTCTATATTTGAGTTGGGTGTTGGGACCTGAGAGAGAGAGCTTAGAGGAGAGAATTACTATTCACTTGAGGTGTGGGAAGCCTCTGAAGAGGTGGTGGAGAAGAAGTGGCATCTTCTTTATTGTATTCTTTTCTATATAAGTATTAATACAAGTTGTGTATTGTCTCTCATATCATGTGTTATTCTGAATTCTAGTTACTTGTGATTCTAGTTAATTTCCACATATTAAGTTGCTTGGTTTGGTAATCAACTGTGTGCTTTCGGTGTTTCACATCCTAACAAGTGGTATCAGAGCTAAGGTTGCAGGAAGCAGGTTTTGTGTTTGGTTACAGGGCACTCTCAGGGGTTTCTGATTGAGTGGGAGTAGAGCAATGGCAGATGAAAGTAAGCTAAGAATGGAGGAGTTGAAAAGCAAAGATGGTCACTTACGGTCCCATGGAAAGAAAGAGTAGGTAAAAGAATATTGTTGGTTGGTAGCAGATCAGCATGAAGAAATTGAAGAAGCAGATGTTGCAGGTTATGTGGCATAGGATGCTCTGGGAGGTTTCTTGGATAAAGTTGAATCTTGGATAAAAGATTCGGTTGCCTCTTTCCATGCAGCCCCAGGTAGAGGAGCTGGTGAGCCTTGCCAAAGAATTGGCAAAGGGGAAGTGAAGCTAAAATTGCAGGCAGCCAACACACAGGTGTTGATGAAGGTCATGCAGGTCCTAGGTTTGGAGATATGGCTAACTTCTTTAGAAAGATTGGGTGATGAGAGATGCACAAGAACTCTCATAATGGATGCACTTGAATTAGCTGGTGGTAAGAAAACAAGTACCATTTATCTACTTGTTTATATTACTGATTCTTCTTCTATTGCAGAGACGTGGCTTCATAGGCTTGGTCACATGAGCAGGAAGGAGATGCCTGTTCTTAAGCGGAAGATAGATATATTTGACAGGCTCAAGAACTAGAAAGCCTTGGTGTTTATGGAGGAGATGGCTGACGGAAACCAGTGGATTGTGATGGATACTTCTGAGTAGAGTAGTTTGGACATGGGTTTTGATTCAAAGGAGCTTGTGGGTAAAAATTCATCACTCACAGGTGAACACAGATACTGATGTCGGTCAGGAGGAATCGACGTCGAACAAATAGGTGCCGATGTTGGTCATGTGCAGACCGAAGCCGGTGATGTCGGGCAGGGTAAGACCGACGTCGATCAGGAGGACCAATGTCAGTAGTAGGTAAGATCGATGTCAGTCAGGAGGACCAACATCAGCATCAGGGACACTGACGTCGGTAGGGTCAGTAGTCAAGGACAGACGCATGAGAACCGACGTCGGTCAGATGCAGACTATGGAGTGACCGAGGTCGATCAATGTAACAGATTTTGGGTGGATAGCACGCTATCAGGGAGTCTCAAACACCCATACGGAGGACTGAAGATGTAAGTAGGCCCTCAAATTCATTGTTCCTCTTCTTTATACTCGTTGCTAATTGTAGAGTAGGAAGGATCCAGGAAACAGGTGAGAGCATGGCAGGGATATGATGCAGAACCAAACGGGAGTTTTGGTAGGGTTTCCAGCAGGTATGAAAGCACAGAGATGAATGGATTCCTTAGTTGAAGAATAGAGTGAACAGACACGTGAGACAGAAGACCAAGCATATGGTCTTGAGGGAGCTGCAGGACAGTGGGATAGGACTGACAGGTGGTACCAGGTGGATGAAAAAGCAGGGCTTTAGTCAATGTCAGTATAACCATTGTGTTTGTCTTACCAGGTGGATGATGGTTGCAACATTATCCTGTTGCTGTATGTGGAGGATGAACTTGGTACAGGTTTAGACATACAGGGTTTTGCTGAGCTAAGGGTAAGGTTAGTTTAGTGGCATGTCATGAGGAGTTTGGAGTAACGAAATTCTTTGACATGGGAGACATGGAGATCACAGGTTGATTTTGTCTCCAGTGGGAGCTGATGTGAATCAGGTGTTGGTGAGGTTTAGGATGCAGAGCCAGAGCACACTAAGGGCTGGATAGGTACAGTGTCTGAAATCACATGAGGTCTGGTATAGACCTGAGTATTCCCATGCAGTGGGAGCTGTCAGAGATTAAGAGCCAATTCAGGGAAGTGGATTCTCAGGTATTTGAGAGGGACCAACAGTAGGTATACATGCAGGGTCAGGACTTCACTACATGTGTTTGTAGGTTCGGATGTGGTAGGGTACTCAGATGGCAGGAGGTACACCACGGGATGTGTGGTGGGTTGTCTTCAGGATTGATCTTGAAGAGGGATACAAACTAGGAAATAAATTAGATAGAGTACAGGTATAGGTACAGTGCAACTTTTTATCTCCAAGTGGGAGATTGTTAGGTTGTGGAGCTAAAAGCTTCACTGATGCAGACATGGAGAAGGCCATTGGAGGGGTTGCTGAAGGTTGCTAAGTGTCAGAGCAACCAGCGTCGGTCTGATTAGCCGACATTGGCAGGATAGTGAAGAGAAGCAACCGACGTCAGTCAGGGATCAGCTGACGTCGGTCACCTCTAGGCAGACAGGGACCGATGTCGGTCGCCTGTGTGGTTCGACTGTGACATTATTACAGGTAGTTAGCTAACGAACCAAGTGTTTGCATGATGAGAGCTATTTTCAGACTGAGAGCTGCGGATCTAATTATTGTAATTAGATGTCTAATTATTATTTGGATGAGATATATATAATAGACTCATGGTTGTATTGGAAAGTTGTTCTAGTTTGAGTTGAGCAAAGTTAGCTCTTTCTGTGTGTGAGGTGAGCAAGGGTGTTCCTCCTAGTTCCACAGTAGTACCAAGGTGGGTGCTAGTTTTGGAGAGTCAGCAAGATTCTTCAGGGGTGTAGGATCTTGGTCAGTAGGTGTGCATGGCCTATATAGGAGATCTACATGGTAAGTAAGATCGTTGATCTGTAGGTGTATGTGTGTGTAAGGTCAAGGTTCACAGGTGTGTAGAACTAGCTTGATTTGCAGGTGTGCAAGATCAGATAGGATAGCAACACAACAGGGAGTAGTATCAGGCAAGATCTACTTGGAGTATAGGTGTGTACTCGGATAGAGCAAAGAGGAAGGCAAGGGAGTTCCTTCCATAAGTATGGTCTGTTGAGGTGCAGGGTATTGCAGGTTCATGGGAGATCTACTTGAAGTACCTTGAGTACTTGTGGAGTGCGTGGAGCACTTGTGGTGTGTGTGGAGCATGGGAGGTGAACACCAACTCTGTATTTGAGTTAGGTGTTGGGACCTGAGAGAGAGAGAGAGCTTAGAGGAGAGAATTACTATTCACTTGAGGTGTGGGAAGCCTCTGAAGAGGTGGTGGAGAAGAAGTGGCATCTTCTTTATTGTATTCTTTTCTGTATAATTATTAATACAAGTTGTGTATTGTCTCTCATATCATGTGTTATTCTGAATTCTAGTTACTTGTGATTCTGGTTAATTTCTGCATATTAAGTTGCTTGGTTTGGTAATCAACTGTGTGCTTTCGGTGTTTCACATCCTGACAATTGTAGCTAACTCTAACAAGATAGAATGATGATTCAATATCTGATTTTGATTTGCATTGGTAATGTTTGGTGAGCCTTGAAGACTCTATTTTGGGTTGATTTTTGAGTTTGAATGAAGATTTAATCAAATTTATTTGATCATGGACTTATGAACTTGAATGTAGGTTCAAGTTCACTATGATAATATTCAAACTGGTTAAAATTGAATGTATATTCAAGTTCAAATTGTTTTGATGTATGATTGGAAAAATTGAATGAAGATTCAAGCTTTGGTTGGTTGGATTTATGATTGGTGAGTTTAAATGCATGTTCAAACTCAAATTGGCTAGATTGATATGTGAGGAAAAATCAATATTCATATTCACATTAGGATGACTAGGATTTGGATTACCAAAAGGATTAGTTTCTTTATGGGATTGGAGATGCATAATCTCTTGGTTGACATGGTGTGCATGGGTTTGCATAGAAAATCCATGAATTTCTTGGTAGGATTCCTTATAGAGGATAGATTTACCTTTGCCTTGAGAGATTTGGGGATTGGGATTTGAAGATCTTACGAGGGAATTTATATTATTTAAAGAGCCTTTTGATGTATATTGATTAAGAATGGAAGGTGAAGGCTCTTTTATTGAAATCAAGTATTAAAAGTTTTATACATCAAAATTAGGTTTAAATTTTGCTCCTAAGCCCAAATCTTGAATAAGAACTTCATTTTTTTTGGACATGAGTATTTATAAAAGGAGGGAGGAGGTAAGATAGATTTACAGATACTCTCATCTTGGTAAGCCCCTCTTCCTTCCTCTTGTTTAGTAATTTCATGTATTTCTACATTATGCTCTTGGCCTCCAAATTAAAAAGGGTCATTACCAAATGATGCAACCCTTATATTAGGATTATTAAGCATGTCCATTTTACTTGTGATAGGAAACATGGCTATGGAAAAATTATTTGACTCAAATAAATGAAAAAAAAAACTAAGAACAAGAACCAAAGTGATTGAAAATTCTAATTACTAACTAATTACCTTTGATTTTTTGGAAAGTTTGGTTTTAAGATGTTTGACAGCTTTAAGAATCAAAAAAATTTAATTTTAACTCAAGGATAATGTAGCTCATGGTAAATAATAAAGAAAGAACAAATAGATTACTACTTTAAACAATAATAGAATTTTACAAAAAGGTGAAAATCTAGGATTAAGGTCATGAACAACTTTTAGGCCTTCCAATGTCACTTACTTTTCCATGCTCTCAACTGTGGCCTAATATTTTAAGGCACTAAAAATGAATTCCTATCATTCTCATGGCCCACTAAGTCTGATTTCAAGGGTGTGTGGAAGGTTACTTCCTAATAGTAACCATTAACCGATGTACTAAAGTTGAATGACAAATAGGCTTTCCTATGCTTAAGGTTTTCAAAAGCTTACCTAAAGGGGAATCCTTCAATATACCTTTCATGCATATTTAGGCTTGATTATGTGAAATAAATTGATTGAGAAGATGCACACTATTGGTTCTTATCCCAACATTCCTAACATAGTTGTAGGGGTCTCAGTGTATTGATAATCAATAAAATTATATTTTAAGGGCACTATTGAAACCATGGATATTGGAGCATGAAATTATCTCACATCATAGTTTGCTTAAAACATATAACTACCAAATCCATTTAAATATTTATATCTCAATTTATATACCTTTTTAGTACATAGGGTTTGGCTTATTTTGTAGTGATGAAATACACAGTCAATAGAGCCCCTAGAAAAAGAAATAAAAAAGTTAATGCTTATCTTTGATTTCTAGGTATTGTCATTAATGTGACACTAAAAGAAGAAAATACACACAAGTACAATTTGGGTAGCATAAAACTTATGAAATTTCTTTTGATTCTTGATTATCATCACCAATGTGACACCAAGGGAAGAACATACATAATTTCACAACACACACAAAATGCTAGAAAATATAAATGAAATAACACCAAGAAATCAATTGTGAACTAATAACTATAAATGAAAATGAAATATGAAATACAATATTAGTAATCAAAATAGAAATATTTTTAGTTTTTTAAGCCTTTTTCAACTTTTCTTTAACTAGAGGCTTGTAAATAATTTGTTACAAAGTTTGTTTTGGATTAGAGTCAAGGCAACCTGCAATAAAGGAATAAAAAATGACAAAAAAAGAGAAAAACAATCCTCTATTACAAATTCAAAAATACACAATCAAACATAAATGTGAAATTATTACTGGTTAGACCTAAAAATAGATAAAATGAAAGAAATACATAAAAATTGAATTCATCATTTTAAAATGATTTCATAACTATACTCACTGAATTCATAATTACAGTCTTTGATTTGGCAATTAAAAATGATGATTTTATAGTTGATAGTGATGATTTTGCACCTAACCTAAATAAATTTTTAGTTACATAGAAAACATAGAAAAAAAAATGAAATGATTTCATAGTTTCAAAATTATTTTCTAGATAATTAGATTAATTTTATAGTTAAATGTTATGATTTTGCTATTGAACTCACCGATTTCATAGTTAACTTGGAACAAATAGTTTAAAAAAATATAAAACATAAATAGAAGTAGAAACATAGTATAAATATGTTAGAAATGATAAAATTGGGAAAAAGACTATAAAAATAGGGGAAATAATGATTTTATAGTTCTTTGTTGCAATTTCATTTTTAAACTCCTAAATTTGTAGTTACACAAAAAACACACACACAAATACTTTAAAATCCATAAAATGACTTGTAACTTCAAAAAACACTTCCAATATCAAGATTAAATGTATATGCAAAAGAAAAAAAACAATAATAAATTAACAAATGCTTCTAAATGCACCCATGATGATTGTGAGAAGAAAAATCCCATGGGGCATGATAAAATGTATTAAAGGAAATATAGAAATGCAAATTAAGATATGTAATTTTAATCTAAACTAACTCAACCTAATATAGAGCTAAAAATAATTTAAATAATACAAACTTATACTTTAGTACCAAAAATCTTATTCCATTGTGATGTGAATTTGATTATCTCTCTTTGAATTGTGGTTGTTCACTCTTCTAATGAAAGGTAAAATGGGTAGAATTTTGATGCAAAAATGTTCTTTTATGACTTTGATTCACTTTGGATCCACTTGTGAATTCTATATCACTTTGTTATCATAAGTCAAGATGATGAAAGTGATGATTTCATGCCTATTAATAGACTTTTGGAGGAAAGATCAGATGATAGAGTATTATTTGAATGTTTAAAATAATCCATATAATCTAAAATGGCTAATGAGTCCTCATCTATGAAGATGATGACCATTTCAAATGGTTGAGAGAAATAGGGAGATGGTTAGATGAGTCACCAAGAATGGGTAAAACTATTTGAAAACTCAAGGGATGACTCAAGGGTAGGTGAGGAAGTTGTGGGATTGGTGGGGTTAAGTTAACATGTGAAGGAGATAAATGTGAAAGATGTTGGGTGAGGTGTAAAATCTAGATTTAATAGCTAAATTTAGATTAAAAGTGTGCATGATTTATTAAATTAAATTTATTCAATTATTTAAATAAGGATGAAGATGTCATGAATTATAATTAAAATTTAGGAAGAAGAATTAATAGGTTTTAAGAGTATTTCAACACTAAATATAATTTAGGTGTCTACAACTATATTGGGTTAACTAATGTTTTTTTGTAAAAATGTAGTGCTAGTGGAAGCTAGATAAAATTAATTATATCATCATAGTTGATGTAGTTAGAAAGACAAAAAATTGTATTGAGTTATCCTATACATTCTAAAAACACACATAATGGTATCGTGCTAGCTGATACCATTCACAGGTAGACAAGTAAAGGTATCATGTAAGTCAATATAGTTATATTGTAAAATATATATTAGTTTGGAATATTTTTCTAAGTGACTAGAAATTAAAACATAAAAATGGAAGAGTGAAGACTATCCAACTAGGTGTGGGATAGGATTCATGTTGGGTTCACCAGAATGTATGCATGAGCTATAATAACCCATAATTATCCTTTTTCCTTCAAATTATTAGGGCTAAAATAAGGTCCATCAATAGATCTTGTGATATTTATATGATCAAGTAAGAAATAAATGAATTCCTTAGATATAGCAGAGGGTAACCTATAATGGAAATGTTCATAGTAGAGATTTCCAAAGCCTAAGCCTATGACACAAGGATATATCTATCACTACACCTCAATAAATCTAAATGGATATAAACTATAATCAAAGTAAAAGATGGGTTAGAAATATTTTAAAGTGGTAAGGTATAATGGTAAATCAAATGGGGTTTTATACAACCTAAAGTGATTTATGACATGTCTAATAAATCTCATGGATACACCAAGTTTTGGTATAGAGATATCATATATAAGGATACACATAAATTAATTCAACATATAATAAATAAATAAATAAATACCTACTCTACTAAGCAAATAAAATAAAGAGTGTAGGGATAAAAATAGTTACCTTGAGGTTAACCCATAAACACTTTAATTTAAACCTTGTCTTAAGAGGAGATTTATAATATAAGTTGTAGGTTAAAGACCTATATATTCCTTAGTTACTAATTCTAAATTAATCCTTAAATTGAGCTTCAATGACACACAAGACAATCCTCTTCAAGATAAGGTTTTAGGCCACTAACTCTCCCAAAAATTCTTTAGGGCAAAAAAGTGAGAAAAATAGAGTGAAAAAATGGTATATGATATGATATGATATGAACTAAATGTGACACCTATATATATTTTTACATACTCTAAACCAACCCTAGACTCTAATACATTGATATAATTTAGTCTGACATAGTTGGAAGATGTTGGTTGCTACAGAATAGTATCAACACAAAAAAGATGGTGTTGTCCAAGCCAATACTATAGGATATAGGAAAACTAGATAATATAGATAAGAGATAAAAAAAGAGAGATAAACAAATGGAGACTTACAGGAGGTCAAAATTATAGAAATAATGGTGTAAATATTATATAATAACAACATCTATCATAAATCACCATGATCTTTTCAAACCCCATTCTTTGTGCAACCTTTAAAGTGTGCACTCAGGGAGATTGATGCATTGACAAGTCATTGTAAATGAAACATAGATAAATGATAAAGTGAAAAATATTATGTAGTATGTATCATGGACCTGCTATAATAGAGGTACGGTATCTATCATAAACTTTAGGAGGGATAAAATAAGTCACATTTGAAGGCACTTACGATTCCACATGCATAGAATATGTATTACTAAGGAAATTTAAGAATGTAAAAGCATTAATTTTAGTTTTTTAATTTTACATGAAGTTTATCCATTTAATCAAAATATTATGAAAGCTATTACATATTTCAGGACAACAACATGAAATTATAATAACCATTTATTGAATTAGAAAATATACACTATGAATATCCATTATATCCATCATACAATGTCTATAATAAAAAACCGACCACCCAAATAAGTCATGAGGAATTGTTGAAATAAAAAAAAAATTGATGAAAATTACTAGAGAAACAAAACTTAAAAACTATTTTTTTAAAAAAGATACTATTTTTGTCCTTTAGGATAGATTTACAAAAGACTAGTAAAATGTTAATTCTAGAAAATCCATATAGAATCTAAGAGAAAATTAGTTTTATGATCCAACTAAAATGACTAAAAAAATCTTATGAGAATTTTAAGAATAGATTCATTTTTAATTATATATTTTCAAAATAAAGAACAACCCAAATAGAGAAAACCTAATAGGTGAATATGAATGAAACCATATGGTATAAGAGAGAGAAACATTAGATTTTCACTTATGAAAATGGAATAATTAGGAATTAAGGTATGAAAAATCAAACCCTAAGGTATAAATATGAAACCCTAGAATAAAGGAAATAAACCCCAAGTGAACATGGCATTTGATGTGCTCACTAAATAAACAAGTTCACTAGTATGTTTTATCTCTTTTTAAGATTAATATGACCATAATAATATAAAACTATTAAAAAGTTAGATTGATTACTATGTAAGATAATTAAACAAATATGAATGTGTTTAACCTTAAAATTCAATATAAGTGATCTTATTGTTATCATTATATTTATTTAAAGTATCATATAGAAATGAAATGGCACAAGGGTGATAATCAAATCTATATCATGTGAATTAGATGCTAAACTCAAATATAAGCATACACGAAATTTATTATGTCAATTTAGTCTAAATATGGAAAGTGTAACTAAGCTATGTATGGAAATTAAAAGGAAATAGGTTATAATATAATTTTGGAATAGTCATTAGATTCTAGATTTTATGATTTTAGAACTCTAGACACTAACGTCAACTTAGGATGATTACATCTACACTGCTATCTAGGTTTGACATAAGTTTCCTATATATAAAAATTTTTGGAAAATTATGAAACCACCTAGAAGATTATATGTTTTGTTTCACCTTCACTCTAGTGCACTCATATTTGGGTCATGGATTATCACTCCTTGTGAAATGGTAAAACCCTATTTATCCATCTTCATTATGACCTTGGTTAAAAATGGGTTAGTGGGCACATTATGTCATGATAACCATAAATACCCCACTATCATAGGGTGATACCTACATAACCAATACTTCATAATAGGGATTCATACTCATGTTTTCCTCCCCTACGTGTTGGCTTGTGTGTGAATCATATAATATGTGTAAAGTAAGTACAACAATGATCTATCTTGTAACTTATAAAATCATGCCATTGCTTTATTCCTTTAGTACTTTATACATATGGATGTGTTTTACCTATGACTAGTATGGAAATAGGGAAGCTTTATTCAATTGAATGCTTGATAGACTGATTTTGATAAGTTACCTTGGTCTCTTTGGGATTTTAGGTGAGGAATGACTGAGGGTTGATATTATATTTATATTAATCCATTTAGATTTATAACTCATATTAAATAACTTAGGTTGACCATTAAGATACATTTCATTTGCAAATTGGATGACTTTAGGGCACTATACACATGTGTTAGGTCAGGACACTAGTGTTTGTCTCAAATAGTAGTGTCTAGGGCATATGAAAGTAGGTATAGGTTTAAAACTTGTAGAGTTGGAAGATAAATACATTTTAATCATTCTAGGAAAGATAAAAGTCTTAGTTCATCAACATAAGATTGGTTGGACTAAGAGATATAATCCAAGGGGCATAAATATAGAGAAGATGTGAGACTTATGAAAGTGGGAAAGGTATATAACTAAGAAGAATAAACAAGGTCTAAGTTTGCCAAGTATATAATACTAAGGTTATATATAATCATAAAATAGTCTCTACATTTCCCACCCTTTAATATAGTAATAAAGTTGATAGTTTAAAGGAAAGGAATGTGTACCTAGGTGTGTATGCACACCTTGTCTTTGTGTGTGCCCAACTTGAGTGCTTTGTTGGTGACTGACCTACAACCAAGATTATGTTACAATATAAAATTAGTCCATATAATCTAGGATTTAAATTACTTGAAATATATTTAAATTAAAAGAGAAATGTTTAGGAGTACACCTATGTGTCGATGTAACCACCTTACCTATTGAAAAGTTGTTTTAAAAATATGCATCATTGTAAGGCTCTAAAACTAATATTAGGATAAATATAGATAAATATTTTAAATACATATATCCAAGGAGATATATAAAAGAGAGATAAAGAGATTTGAAGGCACATGCCCCAACTTTGGAGAAAAAATGAATTGTCACCTAGTAGTTGAGATTAGCTCAACCATGAAACCTAATTATACTTATAACCTGGTGAGGCTAGATGAGACAATCAAATCCATCATGAAAACTTATAAATATTGAGTTATTTTATCACCTCAAAAATACCAAAAAGTGAACCAATTACTAAAGTAGATTGGCTCAATAAATGGTAAAAGTCTTTAGGGTATCAATACAAAAAAGTCTATGATGTAATAAGAGTCCACAAAAGAGTTCTAGAATTTGAAACTCATTTGGATTTTGTAATATTTAGAATTTTATGGTTTAGGATTATCTACTTGTTGGACCATTACATAATGTTTGAAGGGATTATGATCTATTGGACATGTGTAAATGAATCTTTAATGACAAAAATTTAAGCATGTGTGTAATGTAGAGGGAACCTCATACATTTCATATATTTAAGGCCATCCTAATAGAATGTTATAGTTTAAATTATTTGGTATAACTTTTCATAAAGTGGGAAATTTATGGGTACCCATGGTAATATTCAATTTAATTTGACCAATTAGAGGGCTATGTGAATTTTCAAACCCTTTTATGTGCATAACTATGTTTTGATCAAGGTTTGTGTTAATACCCATGGTGGTTAGGAATTGCATGCTACAAATGTTTAGGCTTGATCCATTATCAATTAGCACTTTTTTGATACCTTTACTTTGTATTTTCACTTGTATGAACAAAACAAAATTTTGGTCAATAATATATTTGGATGGTAAATCAATTGGATCAAAGGTGATGAGCTTGTTGTTTTTCTTGATATCTTTCATTATATCTTTAAAATGAGTGTGCTCAATATTACTTGGAACTTGTGTCTCATTCAATATCTCTTATAGGATATCATTATAGACATTAGATTTCTTTAGGAGCTCAAGGATTGAAATTTTTGTACGTGTATTGCTAAATTGGTCAATAATGTCATATCCCTTAGATTATAGCTCTATGGCATTAAAAAAGAAATTTTGAAGAGATATCAAGTGTTTTTTATGATTTAAAACCTCTTATTATAAATATTAGAATAAGAAGGAACATGCAAGAATGTAGGTTTTGAATCCATTATAGATCAAAATGATTAAATCAAGCATGAGATATAAAAATTAATAACCATTATAAGGTATTGGAACATGAAATAATTAACATATATATCCATGCCAAACATGTTTGCAAAATTATATCAATCAGGGAGTAGTAATAGAAAAATCATAAAACCCTAGTTGACATAGGGTTTATGTTCAAAGATTAGGTTCACCAAATGTTCAAACCTAAAATAAAATATAAGTGATATTATTTTTGGCCTTACATTTTATTAAATGGGTATATATATATGAAATGGTACAAGGATGATAATCATATTTATAGCAAGCCAATTAGATGCTAAACTCAGATATAAGTATACACTAAATTTATTATGTTGAGGTAGTATAAATTTATAAAGTAAAACTAAGCTATGTATAGAAATGAAAAGTAATATACTTATCTTGTTCTAATGATAATGTATTTATAGATATAGAAAAGGTAGGAAGGAGGCTAGAAGATAGTTATGGAATAGTGGTTAGATTCTAGATCTAATGCTTTTAGATCTCTAGACACTAATATCATCATGGGATGGTTACATCAATGTTATTGTCTATGTTTGATATAAGTGTCATATACATAATACCTATTAGAAAATGATGAAGCCACCTAGATGATTATAGGTTTTACTTCACCTTTGTTTTGGTGTATTCAAATCTGGGTCATGGATTGTTGTTCCTTTTAAAATGGCAAAAACATAGTTCTCCATATTTATAGTGACCTTGAAAAAAATAGGTTAATTATCACATAGTGTCAAGAGAACCCCAAAGACCCCACTATTATAAGGCACTACCTACATAGCTGATACTCCAAAATAGGGCCTCAGACTCATGTAGTTCTCCCCTACATATTGGCTTGTGTGTGAATCATATTATATGTACAAAGCAAGTACAAAAGTGACCTAGCTTGTAACTTGGAAAATCAAGCTCTTGGGATGCTCTTTTAGTACTTCATACCTATATGTGTGTGTTATACCTATGATTGGTGTGGAAATAGGTAATATTTATTCAATTTAATGCTTGATACCATACTTTTGATAAGTTACCTTGGTATTTTTAGTGTTTTGTTGTGCGATTAATGAATGAGGGTTGATCTTGTATTTATAACAATACCTTTTGAGTAATATCTTACATTAAATAACTTATTCCAACCATTAAAATATGTTTCATTTGTAAATTGGATGACTTTAGGGCACTTAACACTTGTGTCAATTCAGGACACTAGTGTCGATCTTAGTTTTTATCCCAGACATTAGTGTCTAGGGAGCAGGAAAGTAAGTATAGGTTTAAAAATTGTAGAGATGGAAGATAAGTACATTTTAGGCATTATAAAAAAGATATAAGTCCTAATAATGAACATAATAATAGTCATACTAATAGATATAGGCCAAGGGGCATAAAGATAAAGTAGATGTGAGATTTGCACAAGTGTAAAATGTTTAGAACTAAGAGGAAAAACCAAGGTCTGAGTTTTCCAAGTGTAAAATACTGAGGTGTTTTATAATCATAAAATAGTGTCTACAACATGTAACTATCCAAATATATTAACTTGAGTTTTATAAAAAATAACTAGAGGAATTGAGTAATTAGATTACTTTGGGTATGTGCATGTTTCTGGTAGGATGCAATGGTCAGTAACAATCTTGAATGGTCTAATGA